>JBBPBX010051437.1:0-24588 GCA_038048925.1 Garcialebias charrua | reverse complement strand
CCGATGTCCACGCGATATTGCAGAGTCGCGTAAGCCAACACAACCCCACAACATCCAGAGCCCTAAGGAACTCAGGACGAATCTCATCCACCCCCGGAGCCTTGCCACCACGGAGCTTTTTAACCACCTCGGCGACCTCAGCACCAGAGATTGGAGAGCCCGACCCAAAGTCCCCAGGCTCCGCTTCCTCAGTGGAAGACGTGCCAGTAGGATTGAGGAGGTCTTCGAAGTATTCCGCCCACCGACTCACAACATCCCGAGTTGAGGTCAACAGCACGCCATCCCCACCATAAATGGTGTTGGTCGCGTACCGCTTTCCCCCCTGAGACGCCGGATGGTGGACCAGAATCGCCTCGAAGCCGTACGGAAGTCATTCTCCATGGCCTCTCCGAACTCCTCCCACGCCCGAGTTTTTGCCTCAGCAACCACCCGAGCCGCATGCCGCTTGGACTGCCGGTACCTATCTGCTGCTTCCGGGGTCCCACAGGCCAAAAAGGCCCAATAGGACTCCTTCTTCAGCTTGACAGCATCCCTCACCGCTGGCGTCCACCACCGGGTTCGAGGATTGCCACCACGACAGGCACCAACAACCTTGCGGCCACAACTCTGATAAGCTACCTCGACAATAGAGGCGCGGAACATGGCCCACTCGGGCTCAATGTCCCCCGCCTCCCTCGGAACGTGTTCAAAGCTCTCCCGGAGGTGGGAGTTAAAGCTCCGTCTTACGGGAGACTCTGCCAGACGTTCCCAGCAGACCCTCACAATACGTTTGGGTCTGCCAGGTCTGACCGGCATCCTCCCCCACCATCGGAGCCAACTCACCACCAGGTAGTGGTCAGTTGACAGCTCCGCCCCTCTCTTCACCCGAGTGTCCAGGACATGCGGCCGCAGATCAGATGAGACGACAACAAAGTCGATCATTGAACTACGACCTAGGGTGTCCTGGTGCCAAGAGCACATATGGACACCCTTATGCCTGAACATGGTGTTTGTTATGGACAATCCATGACGAGCACAGAAGTCCAACAACAGAACACCACTCGGGTTCAGATCAGGGGGGCCGTTCCTCCCAACCACACCCCTCCAGGTCTCACTGTCATTGCCCACGTGAGCGTTGAAGTCCCCCAGCAGAACAAGGGAGTCCCCAGGAGGCGCACCCTCCAATACCCCCTCCAAGGACTCCAAAAAGGGTGGACAATCTGCGCTGCCGTTTGGCGCATAGGCACAAACAACAGTCAGAGCCCGTCCCCCCACACGTAGGCGATCCTAAATAAATTGATCTTTTTGTGAAATCAATATTTCATAACAAGATCTAAACTATAATTGTACATAGCATTTGTTTAAAACAAACATGATATATACAGTATATATATTTTCCCCCTTGTCCTGTTTGACATTGTGGCTATTATTGTCTGAGTGTCGAGGTGATGCGCAACAGATTTACTTTCACAAGCAAAGCATTATGGCACTTGATATATAAATAAAACTTTATTAGATTTTACTTTGGGTTTGTTTATGATGTAATGGACATGGCGATGAAAAAATAAAGAAGAAAACAAAGCTAGAAAAGTGGGAGAAGGGTTAAAAGAGAAAGAAGGTGCTTGGAGTAGAGGAGAGAGAGAGGTAAGAGAACACATATCAACATAAAAAAACCTGACATGTTAAATTTAATCCAAATGGTAAAATTTACAAGTAGAAAAATAATCCCAGGTGTTTAAATAATCTAATTGAACATGTTTTGTTTTCAGTTTGTGACCAAAGAGTGACAACAGTCAGGTGATGTTTCATAGATTGTTATGACATTACATTATTACAGGGCTTCCTCTCCCAGAAAAAAAAAAAACTGACATGGTAGTTCAAACATGTAACACTTAAAGCTTCAGTGAGAGCAGATGCTTTACCCTCTCCTTCTTTACGTCTCCTGTTACATGAAGTCATTCACGAGGAATGTGGGAGCCCCCTCGGCCCCCTCCTCGAAGAAAGTGACACACATGACGTGTTCTGTTAAAAGATATGCACAAAGTTGTAAAATTTCATCTGCATGTTGTTTGTTGCTGTCCTCTGACCCACAGTGCAAAGCTGGTGATGAGAGAAGGCAATATTACACATATTTACTTCATAATACTGTATATGATAATCTCAGAAACAGTGCATAAAATGTGTTTACGTTTATGTCTGCAGGTGAACAATTACAAAAAAGTTTTAAGTAAAAAAGCAACTACCAAAATCTTTTGAAAGCGCCATGAATCTTCAAAATGAACTGATTGTGTTTGTCAACAACCTATAATTCGTTTTTCATAAATCATTTTAAAAAATCACAAATTGTGTGAATGTTTATGAAGCATTCACACTGATCTGATCCATTTTACTTCCGTATGTTTTTCAGCATCTTTCTCGTTCCACAGTTTTTGTGCTATTTCAACAAATCATAAATCAAAACGTTCAGCTCTTTCAGGAGAAGGGTGCTATGACTTTTGGTGCAACTTTAGCTTTTTGAAATATTTAGCCTTTTCTGTCATTTTTCCCTCATTGAAAATAAACTGAGCTCATTTTACATTCTTCAAATCTTTAGACCTATTTACAACCTTTTACTGCTCCTTTCGTGCAAATTAAAACATTTTTTCAGCTATTTTCAGCTAATTTCAGCAGTTGTTTTTTTTTTCAGCTGTTTTATGGTAACTTTCAGATTCTTTCTGCTAAACATTTTTGTACTTCTTCCTACTTCTTTCTGCTAATTTCAGCTTGTTTCTGCGTTTCAGCATTTTATGCTATTTCAGCTACTATTTAGCTGTTTTATGCTAATTTCAGCCTTTTCAGCTAATTCCACATTTTTTTGCACTCATTTCAACTTTTTTCAGCCTAATACAGCAAAAAACGTGCTCTCTCCATTTCCTCCTTGTAATTTCAACTTCTTTCTGCTTTGTAACTACTTTTCAGCTGTTTTTTTTTTTTGCTTATTTATGCTTTGTTCAACCAAACTGACAACAAGAAAAGGTTGTATCTTTTATTTAACTAATTTCAGCTGTTTTCAGATAAATTCAAGTTTGCCATGGTAATTTCTGCTACTTTCAGCCTGCATAACTTCTTTCTACTAATTTCAGCTTGTTATGCTCCTTTCAACTTATTTCTGTTAGTTTCAGCTTTTTCTGCTATTTCAGCTATTTAGTTGTATTTGGGCAAAATTTTGTTTTTCAGCTAATTCCACATTTTTAAGCTAAATTCAGCTCTTTCAACTTCCTTCTGTTAGTTTAAGCTTCTTTCTTCCTTTTCAACTTTTCAGCTTTTTTGTTGATAATTTTAGCGTTTTTTAAAGCTCATTTCCTATTTTTTTGGCTAATTTCTGCTTGTTTAAACATAATTAATTCATTCAGCAGATAATTCATGCATTCTTTCTGCTTTATTCTGCTAAGTCAGGCTTGTTCTTCAATTTCAGCTACATTTCAGAATGTTTTTAGCTAATTTCAGCTGTGTTTTTAAGCAAGTTCTTCAACAATAAGCCCACTGCATTTTCACAGAAAATGCCATTTCTCTAGTCTCTAAAACAAAACAAAATCTAGCAGGTTTTAAAATTCAAGATTCGAGCACTCTTTTATCAACAATATTTAAATAACATTTATTGACATGGCTTTTTCCAAAAAACAATTTCTGAGAAATCTATTCACGAAAGATGATTTGCATTGATACGTGAAACTGTCTCAGTAAACTGACAGATGCTTGTGTCACTAGTGAACAACTTAACAAGTGGGCTCAATTTTGCAGCTTTCTGAAGTTTGAACTAGCTGACCTCCCTCCTTCTTTGGCTGACTCTAACCAATCAGAAGGAAAAGGTGAGGATAAAGTGTAAACAGAGAATCAGTGGCTGTTTGAAGCTGACCAGTGAGGTCATGTTCACATCCCCAGCAACTTCCACTCTGTTTCCTCCATTGATTGGGAATGTTTATCACATTAAAGAAGGTCAAGGAGGGGGTCAAGTCAGGGATAGGGGGCTGGTGGGCTTGCCACCCTGAAGTCTGGCTAAAGATACTGTCCAGAGCCTGATTGCAGACTTAGGAACTTGTTGAGCATGGTTAAGTGGATTTCAAAGGTTTAATAGGGGAAACATGTTGTGAATAGTTGAAGCTGGGTAAAAGGAGAACAGATGAGACAAGATACAAGAAGTTTTTTTTTTTCAGTCCAGTTCTACACAATTATTTACCAGTTAATGCTCTCAGTTTATGATTAACCCACCACAATGTACTCCCACTCTGTAATTTACACTGTCTGCCTGGTTTCATATCAGCGAGCTAGGCACATGACACTTTCATCTGCAGACAGAGTCCTGGTTTGAAGCTAAGGTTAACCTGGGGCATAAAGACCTCCTTTTCATGAGTGACGGGGCTGGGACCTCCCCTGCCTCCCCGTTTGACCTCCTTGTTGCCTTAATTGTGTGTAATGCCAGGGCAATGCCTCGCCCAGTCCAAGCTGACCCCTCAGGGCCCATCAAAACTAAGCCCACGGGTTACAGGGGCCAATTATTTCCTTATTGTTGACACAGACAACCAAACATTTCCCCTCCCACATAACTCCTGTCCTCCCATGTACTCTGGTGTCTTTCTGTTTCTGTCTCTTCCCAATCTTTTTTTTCCCTGGACCACCTAGGTGTTAGCATGGCCTGACACATACTAGGGCTAAAGGTAATTTTTTTTTCATACTGTGTTGGCAGGATTCTTTCTCTGCTCGTTCTCTGCATACCAGCAGAGAACCATTAATAACGTTGCCTCAAGGCATGACTGTGACGAACGGGTGTGAGGGGGTTAAAGGTCATCTGACTGAGAAACAGTCTTTTGTTCCCTTCTTGACCCAGAGGGGATAAAAAAAGTCAAATGTAATATTATTATTAGAATTGTAGACATTTTTTCTTGAACACATTCTTCTCTGTTCTTTTTCTGCATCTTGGTGTTTGGTACAGAGGAGCTGTGGTACAGGCTTGTGTGTTACAATAACTACACACACACAAACACACACACAATGAATACAGTCAAATACCCGAAGACTGTGATACTGCTCTGCGCTTTGAGTGGTATTTTCCCAAACAAACGCTTAATTAGCTGTAGTGAAACTAACTTTTTCTCTGGATTTAGGGAATGAAAGCTTTATGTTGGGAATTTCTCCTTCATTTTCAGTAAATGATCTGTGTCCATCTTTATTCTGTCTATTTGTATGCCCACACAGCTTTCAGTATTTGAGCAGACGTCTTTAAACTGTCATTTCATTACAAATAATAATCAGACTCATGAACTGGTTTTGAGTAAATAAGTTACACAGAGCTGTGTCATTAGAGTGCTGAATAGACATGGGGCTATGATAACAAAGTTAAATTTGATCAAACAAAACAAAAAACTTCAAGGAAAGAGACGCAGATAAACTATAGGCCAAATGTGAAGAAAAAAAATTAATAAAAGGAGTTTCCGAAATTTGTTTTGTGGTTATTCAGTCACCTGGGGAAAAAAGCTATTTCACTATAGCTAAAGTAATATTTTTGTAAAACAAAGTTGCTGTTTTTTTGTTTGTCGTTTTAATTAATCTTGGATAACTTAACTTGTTTATTCCCAATTAATTTCTATCAGTATGCAATATTAGGTTGAACAAGGATTTGGTTTGTAAACTTGAGTTTTAACACTTTTGTTTCCAATTTCACCATTAAATCAAAATTCAAACATTTCCCAAAATGACGCTAAGTCACAACTAAGAAATGATAATAAAAATTCTACGGTTTAAAAAACTGAATTAAAACATCATAGATTAGAGATCTGAAAACATTTTAGAGCTACTCTTTCATCCTGTTTCTTTCATGTCATCCAAAATGTAAGGACGATGGCAAAACTGCGATAACCTGCATCGCATGACGTGCCAAAAACACATACATGCCTCTCTGCAAGCTGTCAGGAATGACACGGACAAACGTAGAGATGCACAACAGAGCTTCAGGATCACACACTCGGCTGAGAATAAAACGGATTATGAAGTGCAGAAGTCATAACGGGTCCGTTTATAGCTTTATTTCCAAGTAAGTATTAGAAAGTTACACTTCCTAAGTCAACAGCTGTGATCACATTCAGGCCCCGTCCCTCTCCATCATGTCTTCTGTCTCCTGTGAGACGTTGTGGCTGAGTTGGATGGTATTTGCAGTGCAGTGTACTTTAACAGAGCTGCCTTTATGTGGAGCCTCTCACTGTGGTTTGAATCCATAACCACTGCAGCCGGGCCAAGATGGAGTGTGCATGAGTGTGGTGGACATTTGTTGGCATGTCTGTTTGGATTCTTCTTTGTCTGCCACTCACAAACGTTCACTCTTCAGTCTTTGCACAACATTCATCAAGTGGCCCTTATTGTTCTTCAGGGATACAAGTCCTGACAGGTGCATGTGAGAAGAGTGTGACAGCTTGATGATTTAGAACCACAGCGCTGTGATTTTAACGAGTTAGAGGAGCCTCTCCAGATGGATGGATAAGTTGCACCCACGAGAGCCATATAGGCTCCTATAGAGGGGTCCCTGGGCCACCTGACTCTGCCCAAGAGAGGGTGCTGCAAACAGGGTGTCAATCCAGGGCAGAGTGGGCCGGGGCCAGTCTGTGGCGTGACGAATGGGACACTTGAGCCAAACTGTAACACCGTCAGCGTGGTGGGTCCTCCTAATCACTCTGGCTGCCCAACTTCCAGAGCAGAGTTTCAGATTCCAGGGGGTGTGATGGTAGGGCTCTAGTCTAGAGGGACCAAAGTGTCTGGTTCACTTCAACAACGTGCGTTTACAGGCACTCCTACTCAAGTGCCCAACATGCACAAACTCACACAGATAGGCACATGCTTTTACACTTCAACAACGTGCGTTTACAGGCACTCCTACTCAAGTGCCCAACATGCACAAACTCACACAGATAGGCACATGCTTTTACACTCCGGATCGTGCACAGATCTATAACTGCATCAGACAGAAACAAGACCACATCTCTGTACGCAGACTGCAGCTCTCTGAAACGTGATCACTTTTACACACATTGATTGACCTCTTAAAAAAAGTGAAAGTTATGAAGAGATTACGCCAACTGTTCCCAGGCCACTTTAGAGCTTTCATACAGTGATAAATGGCTGAAATTCAATTTAATAATTCTTGACATACACAGCTTTATCACATGAACCTTCTCAAAAATATAACGATGAAATAGAAATGCCAGTTAAAAGGAGGCGTGTAAAACCTGGTGTTTTGAGCTGCAGCGCTGTTGATGTGCATGCTATCACTTTACCATATTAAATGAACATTTAATGGCTCAGTAGAGCAGATGGCCTGAGGTTAAACGCGTCCCCCTCCCACTTTCCTTGGGTTTTATTTCAGGATCAGCTGGAGGAGGTGGGGGTGAGAGGGGACAGCGGATGGTCCTTTTTGCCCAGCACTGAAGCTTCCCTGTTTTGGGACACCAGACCCACACTTCCCCTCATCCTTGCCGACGTCCACCACAGCCAAATTTAGGTGAGGGGAAAAACTGAACAGGGAAATATTTCTGTGCTCCGTGTGTCAATATGAGCGAGAGCCAAACCAAACTCTATTTGCACTTGTTTCTCTGCTTAATCGCTCATCTAAACAAGCTTGAGGGTTGGTGGGAAAGGAGGAAGGAGGGCAAAAGAGGGGTGGGAAGTGGAAAGGTGAGGAGGCAAGAAAAAGGAGGGAGTGGATAGGGGTTTGCCAAAATAAATGCATGAATGCTGTCCTTGAGGGACTGGCATCTTTGAAGTGAGCTATAATTGCAGAGCTCTTGTCGAGCAGTGGAGCCTGTGGCCAGCCAGGCCGCGGGCGAAGAAGATGTTCGGCTGCACTGCAGAGAAAATGTCCGTGCTTAACAATCAACAATATCAGGAGTACTCCGTTCAATTTGACAAACAACGTCATACCTTTGTAGCAGCAGAGCCACATGGAAAAAAATAAAAAAAATAAAGAGAGAGCCTGTCAGTTGATGCAATGTTCATTCTATTAGGCAGCTTGTGATGTTTTAACTGAAGAGTCATTGTCTCACCAGGACACAAGTTTATAAATGTCACACACAGAAAATTAATGACACCCAAATGGGAGAGCTCATGAATTTTGAAGTGAAGTTTTGTGTAAAGTTTATGAGCAATTGATATCTTACCTGTTCTAGATATCACTTTGAGCAACCTCAAGTTGTTGAAACGGAGATAAATTGTGACTGAAATGACGATTGTTGCAATTTTGAGCAAGACCAATTAAGGCAAAAGTGGATTGCTGTTTTAAAACAACTCCATTCTTAAAGATTTCATAACAATTCATGTGAACACTTTTTCTTTTTTAGAAACCCTTACATTGTTATCAGTTGTGCATCCCAGGAATATTTTAACCCGTCTAAATAAAGGTTGAATGAATTTTATAAAATTCTATAATAAGTTGCAAACAGCAGCAGCTAGCTGTATCACTTCTGTTGCAGAAATATTGGGATATTATTCCAAAATTAATGGTGATATGAAGGTTTAAGGTTATCCCAGCAGAAATATAACATTCCTGCAGGAAGTGTTTCAAAGTGAATCTGAAGTGTTCCAGCTAGCTCCCGTTGCAAATGCAAATAGCCCTAGAACTCCCTGTAAATAACTTCAATGCAAACTTTGTGCATGCAGAGATTTATAAAATATATTTTTGCGTTAATTGCTACAGATTTTTTGTGATTGGATTTGTTTAAGATGGCCACTATTCACTTTGGCCTTTGTCTCACTTGATAACCTCGTCAGCCCTGTAAGAGATACAGGTAATCCCCATCTAAGATATGAAGTAAGTTAACATTAACTAAAAATACACTAGGTACTGATAGCACAAAAACATCACATCGAACTGCAGCATGAACATGAATCTGAGCACGTATGAACACAGCAACGTGAAACAGATCAACAAAATCATGTAATTCTTCCCGGATATTATTCTGGTTATTTATTCATGAGTCTAACAGCCTCAGAGTAGAAGCTGTTCCTCAGTCTAGTGGTTCTACACTTAATGCTCCTCAACCTCCTTCCGTTGTGTGTATGTACATGTTCTAAACAAATCTGAGCATCAGTTACACATGAAGGGCATGGAGAAGCCCCATCGTAATGCTACAGGACACTTGCAATTTACAAGGCCTTAAGTATGTAAGTTCTCAGGAAGATGTACAGCTCTATGGATTCATCTGCGGTGGTGGGTGAGAGTAAGAAGTTCTCAGACATTATATCCTTAACCTTGTGATGAAACAGTGTTCAACTTGTGTTACCATATAATGTCTGTTATTACTACATACGTACAGTATCACGTTATTACTACATACGTATCACGTTATTACTACATACGTATCATGTTATTACTACATATTATCACGTTTTTACTACATAATATCACATTATTACTACATACGTGTCACGTTATTACTGCATATTATCACGTTATTACTACATATTATCATGTTATTACTACATAATATCACGTTATTACTACATAATATCACGTTATTACTACATAATATCATGTTATTACTACATACGTATCACGTTACTACTACATAAGCTCAACAAAAAAAAAAATCATGGATGACTGCAATACGCGTACCTTGAAGTACATTTGTTTGACATTATTTTTTGCTGATTCTCATGTTTTTCCTCCTCACTCTGCACGCTTCGTGCGTGCTGAACATAAAACCTTGCAGTCCTGGGCTTGCCGTGGCTGCAGGAAGGTGATTACGTAATACCCCCAAAACAGCCAAAAAGNCAATTCTTCCCGGATATTATTCTGGTTATTTATTCATGAGTCTAACAGCCTCAGAGTAGAAGCTGTTCCTCAGTGTAGTGGTTCTACACTTATTGCTCCTCAATCTCCTTCCGTTGTGTGTGTGTACATGTTCTAAACAAATCTGAGCATCAGTTATACATGAAGGGCATGGAGAAGCCCCATCTTAATGCTACATGACACTTGCAGCTTCCAAGGCCTTAAGTATGTAAGTTCTCAGGAAGATGTACAGCTCTATGGATTCATCTGCTGTGGTGGGTGAGAGTAAGAAGTTTTCAGACATTATATCCTTATCCTTGTGATGAAACAGTGTTCAACTTGTGTTACCATATAATGTCTGTTATTACTACATTGTGATGAAACAGTGTTCAACTTGTGTTACCATATAATGTCTGTTATTACTACATACGTATCACGTTATTACTACATACGTATCACGTTATTACTACATATCATCACATTTTTACTACATAATATTACATTATTACTACATACGTGTTACGTTATTACTACATATTATGACGTTATTACTACATATTATCACGTTATTACTACATAATATCACATTATTACTACATAATATCATGTTATTACTACATACGTATCACGTTACTACTACATAAGCTCAACAAAAAAAATTCATGGTTGACTGCAATACGCGTACCTTGAAGTACATTTGTTTGACATTATTTTTTGCTGATTCTCATGTTTTTCCTCCTCACTCTGCACGCTTTGTGTGTGCTGAACATAAAACCTCGCAGTCCTGGGCTTGCCGTGGCTGCAGGAAGGTGATTACGTAATACCCCCAAAACAGCCAAAAAGCACACTTTTTTTCTTTCAAACACCATTTGAATTTTCCTGATAGCGCAAACGGTTGCAGAGTTGCGGTATTGCAAAGTTAGCGTGTGGAAAACGTGTCACCAGCGACACGTTCGGTTCCATAGAGTGTATATTTGCTAATATTAAAAACTTCACTATCAGTAGAAATATTCTTTCACACAACCCCCCCCCCCACACACACACACACACAAACACACACACTTTGCTGAAAATATGTTTCTTTGAACAATTACTCATGTTTCCATCTCTGGTGGAATGATGTCACTTAGTGTGAGTTAAAAACAGCTGATTGTCAGCTCAGATCATTTTCACATAAAAGTCAAAACCTTGTTCAGATTTATTTGACTATTGTTAATTTTACTAATTTTATTATTAAAACTAATTTTAACTATTGCTTTTTTTTGTGTCCCGAGTCTCAGACAGACGTTCAGAGGACTTTGTGTTGTGGTTTCTCACAGGAAGCTGCTGCTCACTGCTGCAGCATCAACAAAGTATCAGACTTTCACTTCATCAGGTGTTGTCTGTATCAACAGCTTCTTTTTATTGTTAAATTTAAAAAGTACTTTGAAATTAGATTGTTTAAACTATCTAACAAGTTACCCTGATGCATGCTCATGTTAACAAGTTCCTTTGAGGATTGTTGTTTTCATCACCTGCTGCAATGAAAAGCACTAATGCAATAAACTGTGTCTTTTTGTTTGTCTGTCTGTTAGCAAAATAACTGGAACTAGAAGACATATTTTAACAAAACTTTCTAAAACAATTTTTTTGGATACAGATTTACAACTGTTTAACTTTTGGTGTCAACATAATTCAAGATGTCTGCCTCTGTTAATAAACATTAGCAAACACAAATATGACTACACTCACAAAGTTTTTCATATTTTTACACCTGATGTGGTAGTAGCTCAAAGTCATCCTCAATCCTAACAGATGATGTGAAATCCTAAAACGTAAGCATGCAGTGCTGAGAGCAGTGTAGATTCCTCCATGTATTATCTTATCTAATAAAGTTCTGGCTTTATTTGCCCAAGTGTTCAGCAGAATATTTTTTGTCATTTAATAATCAATTTAATTAGCTAAAATTCATATGCGAGACAGACTTGTTCTATTCTTGACACAAAAAAACCAGGAAGTTATATTTGGAGCTACTATATCGACAAGTTACCCCAAAATTACACCACACGCGTTGCGGCTCCGCCCCGCTCCGGTCCGACCTCCGCAGCAAATACGCACCCATTATAATAAATGACAGAATTTACACTGGCTCCGCACGGCGGCGGTGAGCAGCGGAGAGCGGACGGCAGTCCGTCAAAATTAGAAATTTTTCTATTTCTGCCGGACGCCGGAGCTGTGCCGCAGTCAACTTTTGAAGATTACGTCGCACCAACAGGAAAAGGAACGAGCACAACTTCCGTATTTACAAAATAAAATCACCACGGGCGGACTAATCCTAGCTCTATACGGATTTATTTGTACAAAAATGCTGTCAAACTATCATTTATGACTATTCTATGACTAAACTATTATATTTATGACTATGACTACGCCTACAAACGCAATACAAGAAATAAATAAATAAAAAAGTATTTTATTCTGAAATGTAAACATCACTTCCTGTTGCTCAAACCATGTAGCTCATTTACGAGAGAAGATCAAGGCAGCAGTCTCTCTACAGTTGTTCTCCTTCTTCCACCGAATGAATTGTTTTGTTCTGACTTACTTATTTATCACTTGATTTATCGCGCGATCTCGCACGTGTCTCGGAGCGGCGCATCCAGGCGGACCTGAGCGGAGCGGAGGCAGTGGGCTTTGGACTCGCTCAGCTGCGACCTGCGGACCGGAGCGGGGCGGAGCCGCGTGTGGTGTAATTTTGGGGTTATAATGGAGACACAAACCAAAGATAATTATGCAAATATATGGGTGTGACTAGTCTAGTGACCTGGATCCACCTCATGAACTTTGTGCTACAGAACAACAGAAGAAGTTTCTACTGAGTAGACTGTGGTCATTTAAAGAGTAAAGAGATATTCACTTACAATATAAGGGGTGGGGTGGGGGCAGCTTCAGTGTAGTAGGGTTTCTATGTGGAGCATTTTAGTTTTCTAAAAAAAAATTATCACTAACAACCATTAAACTGGACAAAAATCTCACTAGATCCTGTTTGTACTAAATGAGGAAAACATTTTCTGTTGAAATTAACATAAAACAACACTTAGATTTTATATAAAAGTATAATTTTGTGTCATATTTTGGAACTACTTTAAAATGCAGTATTTAAAGTAAACGTTTTACATTACAAAAAAAAGAATTTTTGGTTTAAACAAACTACTGTATATATCAAGTGCAAGTATGATATTTTATCTAATAGTCTTTATCTTTTGATAATATTACTTTTTCTTATCTTTTGTAAACATTTCATATAATCTTGACACATGACCCATGATTTGTCTTTTATCCATATCTTCATAAATGACATTAGTTAAATAAACATTTCTAATCATAATATCCCAGATCTATGTATTTTATTGTGAAGTTCAAAGCAAGTCTGACAACTTGACATCCAGTCAGATCACTTTGGAACCAAGTCTGGATCATGAATCACTGCTGTGTTGACCTTCACATACTGATAAGGCCTGGCTCAAATACCACAACAACAAGGAGCAGCCTGCAAGAACAGATTTTTTATTTATTTTATTTATTTAAGTTAGGGCAATGCATATTAATCAACATGACAGCAGTAAGCATCACTGTAAATATGCCGGAGTTAGCACAATAGCTAGTTCCCTTATCAGTGTAATGGACCTACCCAGGGTCAAACTAAGGTTTTTGAACTGTCCAGTGATGACCTTTACTGACCTTTCAGTAAAGCAAGACATTTACTACAAAATCATTCATTTAGCTGTAATCTGATAAATATAGTCACCAAAAGAGACTATTTCTATCTTTGATTTTAGGCTGATGTGATCAAAAGAATAACTTTTGTCATTTTCATGATGTGTGCTTTTAAGCTGTGTTATTCTGTAAGAGTTTAAACTGTGTTCACTGCTGTGTCAAAGGTGCAGTCTCGGGTCACAGAGACCGGACGGTTTTGTTTAGAAACTCAGAGGACAGTAATCCGTGTTTTTCATGAAAGGGCTCCAGCTTGCTGTGCCTTTCCCTAAACAAATCTCTCTCTGCTCTGGCTGTAACCTTGGGTCTGATAAGGCAAGTTCACTCCTCTCTTTGTTCCTGCTTTTTAAGTTCTAGCTGTTGCTGAACGCTTCAGAGTTTGGAAGGAACGAGAAAGTTCCTGCAGAGTTTCTGGGAGCTTCGAAAGATGATGTGAACTTTCCAAAGAGCTGAATGACCACTAGTCACGCGCTAAGGACTCGTCATCCAGCTGGGACTGATAACATGTTGTTATGGGTCCATTTCGAACGAGCGTAAGCTAAAAAACTTTGTTTATTCCTTCCTGGAATAAGTTTATCTTGAAGTCAGAGGCCTGAAGCTGACATATTCTCTGATGACCAAGCGAAAACCAGGAGACGTTGAAACGTAAACCAGAACCCTGCTCGAAGGTATTGTACTGGTTCCCACAAGGACCCGTGCATCTGAAAAGCTACAAGGTCTTCCCTCTTACCGGGCTGTCGTCAAAAGGTAAAGAGCTGTTTACAAAACGTACTTGGATTTTAGCAGAAGTCGGATGAGAAGTGTCACTCTGGTATCATGCTCACGATAATTTCTTCTTAAATCTTTCCTCCTACTCTTTCCCCTCCCAATCTAAGCTGGAAACTATAATTAAGCTGAAGAGCCCACAGACTAAATATGTTAACATCCAATATTGAAGTCTGTTGTGTTAAATTTAAGTGTGCTGACGTATTAATTTGAAAGAAAGTGAAATCATGTCAATCAAGTGTAATGGTGTTAATTTAGTTGATTTATTTTAAATAAATGGTAGTGTCGCCTGGCATACCAAACTAAGTCAATGTCCATTGTCACTTAATGGCTCTGTTTATTTATCCATCATAAAGATCACAGAAATATTGGGTAAACTGAAAAAGAACAGAATCCGTGAATTTACTATTCAATCTGAATAAGTAAATTAATTAAGGTAAAGAGGTCAGTATTAATATTGACCTCCTCATAACCCCTTACATCAGTCAGTCACTCAGTGCAACATAATTGCTATGGGAAATTGCGCCTCGCGCGATTACACTCACGCCTTTACGTTAGGGGGCGTCAGCGTCACGCCAGAGTCCCCTCCCTCTGGGTATTTAAGACGCGGACGACCATCCTACTTTCTCTTATTGCCCTTCACCTCGTTTAAGGGTATTTATAGAAAACAGCTTGAACATCGCTGTCCCTATACGCAGATTACTTATTGCTCTACATCTCTGACCCGGTATCATCCATCTCCAGCATTGTGAGTTTACTAAACCGTTTTGGTAAATTTTCAGGATATAAGTTGAACTTCTTAAAGAGTGAATGTTTCCCAATCAATAACTCTGCACTCCAAATTACAGAAACTGATTTGCCCTTCCCTCTCTCTAGAACAGGTTTCAAATACTTGGGAATCAACGTGACATGTTCTTTTCCTGATCTGTTTGAAAAAAATCTCACCCCTCTGCTCAATAATCTTAAACGCGATCTCCAGAAGTGGAGCGTCCTAAATTTATCACTAGCTGGCAAAGTTGGATGTATTAAAATGAATATCTTGCCTAGATTTATGTATTTATTTCAAAGTATTCCGATCTTTCTCCCCAAATATTTTTTTTAACTTATCGATAAAGAGTTGTCCTCGTTCATCTGGAATAACAAACACCCCAGAATTAGTGGGTGTTTTCTTTAGAGACAAAAGGAAAATGGGGGTTTGGCTCTACCTAACCTATTGTATTATTACTGGGCAGCAAACCTACAAAAAGTAGTCTGTTTGTTACAACAACCAGATGTTGGCTGGTGCCAATTAGAACTGAATACATGTTAGCCATTATCATTCCCTACATTAGTTGCCTCAAAGCTTACTCTCTCTCCTAAGCAATATTCTACATGCCCAGTTGTTATCTCTACAGTAAAAATATGGTCACAATTTAGACAACACTTCAATATGACAAACTTCTCTATCTATAGTCCCATATGTGATAACCATGTTTTCCTGCCATCCAAATTAGATCCTGTCTTTGCCCAATGGCAGAGAGCAGGCTTAAGTAACTTTAGTGACCTTTACATAGATGGTATTTTCGCTACCTTTGATGCTATCGCCTCTAAATTTAGTCTACATCGTTCCTCCCTATTCCGTTATCTCCAGATTAGAGACTTTGTTCGCAACATCAGTCCTTGCTTTCCCAATTTACCCCCAAAGGGAGGAATGGACATCATCTTGCAAACTCCTACACAATGTAGAGGCCTCATTTCCAAAATCTATAATAGCATCTCATCACTCAATGTAGTGAAACTTAACAAGATTAGAGCAGAATGGTCAGAAGGACTTGGTATACACATCTCTGATGAGACATGGAATCACGCATTACGTAGAGTAAATGGGTCAACATCATGCGCTCGACTCGGACTAATTCAGTTCAAGGTCCTCCACAGGATTCATTACAGCAGAGCCAGACTCTCAAGGATTTACCCTACAGTCAGTGAAAACTGTCTTCGTTGCCATACAGTCAAGGCGAATCTAACATGTTCTGGTCCTGTGATAAGTTGCACAACTTCTGGTCTATAATTTTTCAGACCTTATCTGAAGCTTTTGATACAAGTATCCAACCCAGTGCTGAACTGGCAATATTTGGAGTCCCAGGGGAGGATATACCATTAACCCACAATTTTAAAAATGTACTGGCTTTTTCTACTCTCCTAGCCCGAAGAAGAATACTATTAGTGTGGAAATCAGCACATCCACCCAAAGCTTCTCTCTGGTTGCAAGATCTGACTCTTTTCCTTAAACTAGAGAAGATCAAATTTAGTGTTAGAGGTTCAACCCAAAAATTCTATAAAACTTGGGCCCCTCTATTATCTTACTTTGAGAGACTGGATGCCCTCCCTCGATCCTGAGGGTCACACGAGAGCTGGTTCTGCTGTGTATGTGCCTGTGCCCCGGCCCTTCGGCCTCATTGGTTCCGGATGGTTTCTGGTCACTGACAGTGCTTGTCAACCTGTGCAGTTTTTTAAATGTCCATGTCCTGACTTGGTTTCTATACCCACGGTTGTATGGAAGCCTTTCTGTATGTCGTCCACGTTTTTGAATTACCGGTATGTTATTTATTTTATTATTTATTTTTTATCAGTTGTTTGTTTATCATTTATTTATATTATTGTTATTACTGTTTGTAGCAGCAGGATGGGGATAGATAAGGAGGGGTAGGGGGAACAGGAAGAAAAAGAAAATATGTCATGCCTGTTTTGTTTCTGTTTTCACAAACTGTTGTGAATGGATGCTTAAATAAAATTATTTAAAAAAAAAGACTGCTCTGAAAACACATCTCTTTAGACTTGCTTATCATTAACTTTACTAAATGTATTTGATATTCTTTAGTATTTTATATACTTTATTTATTTTATATTTCAATTTGTTCCTGCTGATGTTTCAACTGTGTTTGTTTGTTTTTACACAATCTCTTTGATATGTTTCTTGCTGTGAAGTGTCCTTGGGTGTCCTGAAAGGCACTTTTAAATAAAATGATTGTTACCCTGATGCATGCTCAATAATCCAGGTAGAAAAATCTAAAAAAGCTAAGTCTGGTCCTCTGGACAATCAAAAAACAAAACAAAACAAAGCAACAACAAAAAACTGTAGAAACGTTTTGTCTTTCATCCGAAAGACTTCCTGACTGAGGAAGTATTTCGGACGAAAGACGAAACGTTTCTACAGTTTTTTTTTTAGATAAAATGATTGTTATTATTATTATTATTGTTGTTGTTTGGTGTGAGTGAGACAGGTCCCTCTTGTAAATGAGTCCCCGTGACTCAATGAGGCTAGCCTGTATAAATAAAGGTTGAATGAATGAATGAAAATTATTATTATTATTATTATTATTATTATTATTATTATTATTAGACACCAGCTTTATGATTAAAACTGATTACTGTCTAACACTTTTAAACAAATACTGAAAAGATCATGTTGGTGAGATAATTTGTGTCCTGGAATCAAATTAATGGGATAAACAGTATTCATGTCCTTTCTTGAAGGTTTTCCAAGAAAAATGTGTATCACTGAAAGTTTTCAGAGAAAGAGGTGTACCACTACATATACATGTATATTGTTCTTTTAAACTTGGTGACAAACATGCTTTACAAGTGTGGAATTAAAATAAGGAAATCCAAATAAAATGTTGACTTTTTATGCATGCGCACACACACATGCGCACACACATGTGCACACACCTACACAAATCAGTGCCCCCCCATACACATACACAGTACAGATGCTTCTGACGCCAATGGTGCGAGCTGTTGCGCCTGCTGAAGCAGCAAAATTCACACCACAGACCTGGACATCTCCTCTCGTTGTATTTTTAATAAATATAGAAAATAAAAATGTGCAATGACTTTGGAATTTTATGGGCAGTGATATGATCTGGTCGATCTGAGAGAACAGTTGCCGGAACATACAGGTGAAAATGAGGGAGTTCCTAGATTTTGTTCCAGCAGGATCCGGCTCAAATTAACCACGGAATTAAACAAAAGAACCATTATTTAAAGGGGTCTCAAAGGGATAGGGAAAGGATGATGGATTAAATAAACAAAAATAAAAACAACACATAGTAACCATTAATTAATTAGACTGTTATTTTATTGACATTTTTGTTACATTTAAAAATAATTTATTTTTACACATGAGAATATGTTCCTTGTGAAAAACCACAGCATAGTTTTAGAGTAGCAACATTTTAGCATAAATAGATAAATAGATCATTCATGCAGCACTTTTTTCTGTTTAGATTCTATAAAACCCTTTGCAAAATTATCACTCACACGTTCACACAGCATAAAAAATATATTTGTACAGTTTTTGCTCTCATTCAACCACCACAAATACACAAATTAAAATATTACAGCAAACATTTCTTGTTAGTTTTTTTACATTTTACTTACTTGAATAGTGTAAAATAATGTCAAAAATACCTATTTTATACATCAGAACATGTAAAAATACTGAAAATGTTTCAACTGCAATGTTTGCAAAACACATGTCATGAACATGAAACACAGACTGATTATTCAGCAATAAGATCATTTTGACTTGAATCCTGTTTTTACAATGATGTTTGTTGCTTTGTCCATGGTAACTTTTTGTGTTTGTTCATTGAAGTTGTGAGAGAAGAGCGCTGCAGTCGTCCAGTGTGTCCAGCTCGTCCACTGCTTCAATCAGACGTTCAACCTTCTCTGGTGGAAGCACCACGCCTGCATTGTTTCTGAACTTCTTCCTCAGGCTCTCATTGGTCAGTGGGTTGCGCCAGTGACCATAGAAGGTGTCACAGCGCCCCTTTAGAATGTCTCCTCCAGCTAGAGTGACCTGGACTTCACCGTACATACGGTTGAAGTTAGCAGGGTTGTCCTGAGGATGCTCCAGGCGGACGCGGCTCAGCAGGGCGTGCAGCTCGGGGCGCCTCATGGCAGCTGGGCTGAAGGACTGAACGGTCACCTCACCGTCCAGGAGAGCACTACAGGCGTTAAACTGGAAGGAGTGGCGTGCCTCGTGCTCCGACTCTGGAAAAGGCCTGTTGATGTATTTAGACAGAGGGACTCTGAGCAGGATGTCCTGGACCTGATCAGGGGAGACCTTTCCTGGATCTACTCCAACAAGAAGCTTGTGGACCGAGGCTGCAGCATCTGCCACCCAGTGCATCCCCAGATGGGCAGGGAAGCGCTTAAAACCCATGTCCTGCTCCTCTAGGAGGAACACATGACCATCATCACTGGTCAGTTTTAAAGCTTGTGGGACATAATCTTCATAAAATGCATTAAAGCCCGCCACTCCTGCTACAGCATCCAAGACCAGAGGACTGGCCTCTAGGCCTCGGGAGGCCAGCAGAGCAGCTTCCAGCCCCAAACGGGAAGCGTTGCCAATATGAAGGGGTTTGGACTGAGTGGCAGCGTTCGCCATCGGAGCTCCAGCTAGAGAAGCAGCTATAGCCAGGGCATGACTGCACTGAGACGGATCCAAGGACAAGAGGCGAGCACAAGCTGCTGCACTTCCCATAGGACCCACCACCGTGGGGGGGTGGAACCTGACCAAACAAACACAAAGACACTTCAATATTTACTGCACACACATCACAATATTGCTCTAAACTTCATGTTATGAATGAAAAACTAGTTTTAAGGTAGATTAGATAAAAGTTTTGAGGCTTGTTGTAGTATGACTCTGTGCAACTAATTCCCTAAAAAAATCTGTTTTACTCAATTATTAAAGTGCAATGCAGAAATCTGCAGTTTCTACTGGACATAAAAAAGACTGATCAAAAGACTCATGTTACAAATAATCCATCCATGGTTCAACTACATTTAGACTGAAATATAATGCTCCTCTTCTCCAAGACACTGACCTCTTGGGGATGTTGTGCGCCTCATTAGAGAATCTCAGTAGACGACCCTGGATCTCGATGCCGACATTGAAGGCCAGTAAGAAGTCCAGGCCACTTGGTTTACTGTTAGCTGGCATCATGTCACTGAGAGCTAACACGGCAGGAAGGACGGCTCCTGAAGGATGAGTGGCTGGGTGCCACGTGTCATCAAAGTCCATGGAATGTGTCTGCAGCAAAATAACAGATTTGACTTGAATGGTGTGACATTAGACAAACATATTGGATTGATATGTCTTTATTCACATTTTATTGATGTTATTTATGTATTTGTTAAACACATTTTAACCTGTATTTATTTATTATATTAACCATGTAAATCCCACTGAGATCACAGATCTCTGTTGCAAGGGAGGCCTGCGCCTGAAGGCAGCCTAACATGCATGTTATTGTTCTGTGGGAGAAAACTGATGCAAGCACAAGAAGATCATGCAAACTCCATCCAGAAAGACCCCAGGTCTAACCGGGGATTGATCCCAGGACCTACTTGCTGTGAGGCAACAGTACTAACCACTGAGCTGTCATGCTGCTGTGTTAGCATGATTTAATGTCCTATTCTTGTTTAAAAAGGAAGGTAGTTTATTTGTGATATTGGCTAATTATTTAAATACTTACTGCTACTCCATTGACAAAAGCTGCCAGTGTTGGTGAGAGCCTGGTGTCTCTGCGTCCGTACACAGAGCTGATGTGATCAGGGCCAAACATGAGCTGAAATTAAAGATACAATAACTTAAAACATAAAAATCATGAGATTTTCAGGAAAACAAAACAATTTATTACCACTATATCAGCTTATTGTACTATGTATTGTCTTTAACCCTCCTGTTATGTTACGGGTCAAATTGACCCGTTTTAAAGTTTACATTTTTTTTAAAAATAGTTAAAAATATTTTTTCTGCATGAAACTTTTTCTATTTGTCTTAATAGTTCCAATCAACATATAAATTGAAAATGATTCACTTTACACATTTGTACCACTCTCTGCGTCTACTTGTTACATCGATACTGTTCGGGTCAATTTGACCCGGCAGTCAAAATGAATGGTAAAAAGGGGAAAAACATTTCCAATTCTATTTGTTTCCTTGAAACTATGAGACATATTTCACTACACACACACACACACACACACACGCGCACACACACACACACGCACGCACGCACGCACACACACGCACGCACACACACACACACACACACACACACACACACACACACACACACGCACACACACACACACGCACGCACGCACACACACACACACACACGCACACACACACACACACACATGCACACATGCATGCACATAAACCCACTTTCTCACTATTCTCTTTACTTCACAAGGAAACTGTGAGAAAGCAGGTGTTTATACAACTTTTGACGGGAACCTTTTCTGTTCCCGTGGGAAAACTCCACCCACACAAATCTTCATGACTCATTTGTCTTGATTTTAATGAGCGGGTCAATTTGACCCAGAACAGTAAATGTGTTTCAAGTTCAATTATAAAGATCACCCTTTGAAAAAAATAAAATAAAATGTAACATAATTTTTTTTACAAAAATCAATTTCAAGGATAATTATTGTTTTTTTGTGTGTAGGTTTTTTCAGCAAACATAAAAAATGTAAATCACATTGTTTATGTCCAAATGAGTTAGTCGTCATTATCCTTTATTTATGAGAAATAAAAAAAACATCATTGCACAAATATTGACTGACATGGTTAGTATTGGAGTTAATAATCAGATACAAAAAGGTTTTGGAGGATTTTTTGGGTTTCTGACACTATTACATGATTAAACACTCCCCGGGTCAAATTGACCCACGAACATTATTGCTGTACCTCAGAAACGAACATAACAGGAGGGTTAAAGACATCATTATTACATTGTATACACTGGGATTTTGGAAGAGGTACGTAAAGAAATGGAAATGTGTCTTGAGCCTGATTCAGTTCCTGATATGCAGTAAATCTGTACATGTCATATTGTCCTTATACTGATGAATATCTCAAGAACAATTTAATTTGTGGCCTACACTATATGAACAAAGTCAGTTTGAACTATTTTCTGTTTTGGATTAAGCATAAGCATTATGAAGAAAACTGCCGCATTTGTTTTCTTTTCTTTTCTTTTTTTTTATTATTTCCACTAAACAATGGTTCTTTGTAATCTGATTTAGTTTTAAATCAGCCTAAGCTATATTAATATATTTGATAAATGATAATATTTTTCACTGTCTCACCTGGCAGTACTGAAGTGCCAATTCAAACACTTCGGATGTGCTGCCAATCAAACCAACTCCAATGCTGTCTAACACCATCCTTTTACTGCGGTGGACAACGACAGAAGACAAGTGCTGGGGCTTCACCCCACTGATGAACTTCCCAAAGCTTGCAGTGACTGTGTCCTCCGGGGCTGGGTGCGTCAAGACTGCTAAATAAAAAGAGCAGAGGACAAATAATTGAGATGAGTTTTATCTGTAGTTTGACTGAGTAAAATGACAAAAGATGTGTTTAACAAAATTATGAAGTAAAAAATATTTGATTTGGTGTGTAGCTTGGACAAAAAGTCAAATGTGTAATGTGTGTAACGTGTCTTTAAACAAGTTGACAAAACAAAGTCAATCTGACCTGAAGGTGAGAGAGAGGAAAAATAATTTATAAGAACTTACCTTCTACAGCAGAATTGTGAATTCTCCTGACAGCCACGATTGATTTAAGAGATTTCTGTGGAGGAAATGATGATGAATTTATAATGTATGTAAAACATACATTTTGAAACATCCCAGTAAGGATCTTTTTTATGATTACATATTTTGTGGACATTAGCCTGGACATTCAGGATAGTCTAGTTCTGCTCTGCATTTTCTGAACAGTCTTGGATCTGATTACAAATGTTTACAGAAAAATATCTATTTTGAAAAAATAGAATACATTTTTTCACATTTCAAGGGCAATCTTTGTCATAAGAACAAAAACATAGCCATTCAATTATAAAGGAAATCAAAATTTGTCACCAGCACATAATTAAACTTTTTGATATATTTCCAGGTTCTTTTTCTCCGTATTTTCCTCCATCTGCTAAAACTTAAAATGATAAAGTAGAATGCAAAGTTTTCAATCTACTTTTTAGGTCCCTCTTGTAAATGAGTCCCCGTGACTCAACGAGGCTAGCCTGTATAAATAAAGGTTGAATGAATTTATTTTTTATAACAGTCTAAAATCCCAGCCTTGACAAAGCATGGCATGTCTTGTAATAGTTATGTTCTTTTGCGTGTTCACGGTGCACACAGGCTGCGAAACAATTTTTTTAATGCAGCTAATTTAACCATTAAAATGTATTTATTAAGAAAAAGTTAGACTGAGACACACATTTGCTATAATTCCTAGCCTTATTTCAAAGGACCACACCACTAACAGATTACTTCAAAACTTTGCAAACTTCAAATGAAAATTAAACATTTCAGGGCTGGGCTTAGTCCAGAGTGTTTCAAACAGCTTAACAACACCTCTGGCTGTTTTTGTGACGTAAAAAGTCTGAGTGTCTCAGAGAACAATGACATTGTTGTAACAAAAGTCTGTGTACAGATGAAGAGGGTGGAGAGGTTTTCCACTAACATGTGCTTCACCATGTTTAATAAAAGTTCAGTTTCTTTAAAAAATAAAGAAAAAAACTTTAAAATATACTTTTCTTTTATAATCAATTCAGAAAGTTGTTTAAAAACTAGAATTTAGGCCATGTAAGATAATTAGCAGGAAGTTAAATTTACAAACATAAGACTGAACAATGTATTTACATGTAAATAGAATGATTTTTACCTGGAGCTTAAACATGATGTCTTGTGTTCCTTCTCTTGCTTCTCTCTCTTCAGTGTCTCTCTTCTCTCTGTTGTCTCTCAGTGGAGTTTCTGAATGATGCTGCTTTGAGATCCAGAGGGTGAGGACCTTAAATAGCCCAGGTGATGTTACCTGGCCTGTCAGGAACAAGGAAGGAAGTGTTAAGAAACACATGTTTGAAATGTCCATGTTATTCATCATAAAAACATCACAGTGATGTAATATGATCCGGTGATGCTGGTTAGTTCAGTTTTTAAATAACCTCCTCTTCTCTATATAACCAAGTCTTTTCTTCAGGGTCAACCAGCATCCTTCCTTTGAAGCAACTCAACATTTCATCTTTTGAGCATCTTCATCAAGTAAGGCTTTATTTTTAAATTGTTATATTTTAACACAGGTTAAAAAACGTTTTGCATTTGAGTCTACAAGAAAAAAATTACAAATGAAAAATAAACTTAAAGGTTCATACCTACACTGTAATTATCGGTATTTAAAAAATGTGTGAGACTTATAGGAAAGTCCTTTTTGTCATGTTTTGCATTTTTTTTAAATGCTC
>JBBPBX010051435.1:0-24589 GCA_038048925.1 Garcialebias charrua | reverse complement strand
CGGTAACATCGGAGACCATCTTGGGCCAGAAAAACCTGTCTCTCAATAGCTCAACGATGCGATCTATTCCAAGGTGCCCAGAATCATCATGAAGCGCCCTGAGTACTTGTGGTCGGAATTGACTTGGGAGAACGAGTTGTAAGTTCTGGCGGCCATCAGGTCTGGAAACTTTCCGGTGCAACAGTCCATCTTTCATCAGGAGTTTTGAACTTTCCCTTTGTAGAAGCAATAACTCAGGATGTCCGTTGGAGGGCCAGACCCCAACTTGAACTGCTTTCTTGGCACGACCAATCACAGGATCTAGGTCTTGTGCTTTGGCCAGATCTACTTTGCTTAGTCTCTCCAAAGGACTTAACTGCAGGTGAGTAAAACAAGCATATGCATCAGGAATAGCACTCGGCTTGGCCCCTAGTTGATCGATAAGTCGCTCTGAGTGCTCGGAGGACTGAGTTCTGTCCACAGGGTGGAAAAGAGCTTTAACTCCAGCGGGGGATATTATTCTCCAACTGTGGTCATCATCAATTGCATGTCTGGACAACCAATCAGCATCCACATTATCTCGGCCAGGTTTGTATTGGATGTCAAAATCGTAAGTGGTGAGGGCGGCTAGCCACCTATGACCCGTTGCGTTCAACTTGGCGGTTGTAAGTATGTAAGTGAGGGGGTTATTGTCCGTCCTCACTGTAAAACGAGCCCCATAAAGATAATCATGAAACTTGTCCACGACTGCCCACTTCAATGCCAAGAATTCTAATTGGTGAACAGGGTAGTTTCTCTCTGACTGGCTCAGCTTGCGACTAGCAAATGCAACAGGACGTAAGCCATCAGAATGTTCCTGATTAAGGACCGCTCCAAGCCCATCAAGGCTGGCATCGACATGAAGGACGTACGGCTTTGAAGGGTCTGCAAAGGCCAAGACGGGGGCGTGAGTGAGACACTGGACAATTTTTTGAAATGCCTCAGTACATTCGGGCGTCCATCGCTCACCAAATGGCTGAGAGTGGTGGTAGTATGGTGTGACAAAGCCCTCATTCTTCTTTCGTTTCTTTTGTGTTGGTGGGTACCCCTTTGTAAGATCTGTGAGGGGCCGGACTATGGCAGAATAGTTGGCGATGAACTTGCGGTAATAACCGCAGAACCCTAAAAAGGACTGCAGTGATTTTAGGTTCATTGGAGGTTCCCAGTTCGCCACTGCCTTTATCTTGTCAGGGTCTGTTGAGACACCAGCAGCAGACACGATGTGACCAACGTATTTGACTTGGGGTTGACAAAATTGACACTTATCTATGGACAGTTTTAGACCTTGTTCTCTCAGGCGATCAAGCACTTTCAGAAGGCGCTCTTCATGCTCTTCTAGAGTACGACCAAACACAATAAGATCATCGAGGTAGACGAGACACTGGAGAAGATTCATGTCGCCTACTGCCTTCTCCATTAATCGCTGAAATGTCGCTGGGGCACCAGTGATCCCTTGAGGCATACGTTCAAATTGGTAGAAACCCAAGGGGCAAATGAACGCAGTCTTTTCTTTATCTTCTTCTGCCATCTCAATTTGGTAATAGCCACTGCGAAGGTCAAGCACAGAGAACCAGCGACTCCCCGTGAGGCAGGCCAAGGCATCGTCTATTCTCGGAAGTGTGTATTGGTCTGGTATGGTTCTGGAATTAAGTGTACGGTAATCAATGCACATTCGAATTTTGCCAGTTTTCTTTCTTGCGATGACAATTGGTGAAGCATATGGCGAACGAGATTCTTTAATTATGCCAGCTGCAAGAAGCTCCTGTAAGTGTCGTCGAACGTCATCAATGTCTGCGGGAGCCAAGCGTCTTACCCGTTCTCGAAATGGTCTGGCATCATTTAGTCGGATGTGGTGTTCAACCCCTTTTGCAAGTCCAACATCCCATTCGGTCAAAGAGAAAACTTCAGGTCGCTCAGCCAGCTTTTGTGATAGTCTGACTCTCCAGCTTTCAGGAATGGGGGATTCACCAAAATTGAATACTGCCGGATCAAGTCTTTGGTGGGGTACTTGGCTTGGCTGTATCTGGGTGACTATGTCAGCTTTATGAACATGAGCTATGACCGTGCCTTTAGGAAGGGACTTTGGTTTGGCTGTCTCATTTTTCAGGAACAGTGGGAATTGTTTTGTATCCATGTCCATAGACAAAAGCACACATGAAGGCATTAGTACCCCTGCAGGAAGGGATCTGGTTACAGGTGTCTCAATCACTAATATGCTGTCATCCAATGATTCAGAGCAGGACACTTTACACATGGCTGTAAGTCCAGAACCAGGGGGTATAGTAAGCGGCCCCGGTCCACTCCATTTCACAGAAGCTACAGCTCTGTTTGTAGTCACAGCTGACTTTTGGATGGGCTGTGCGCATATCCGCCTGGTTTGTGCCCTCTTGTTGCTCTTTGAAGCCATTTCAGGCTGTGGCTCATGAATGAAAGTCCGGGCATTGGTGCCAATGATGACTGGCTGTGGTTCAGGACCATTCGGCTCTGGGCAGACTAAAGCCAAGACTGTCCGGGATCCACCTGTCACAATATCCTCGGGGAACTGTATTTGAGCAGCGATGAAACCTTTATAGGGATAACTGGTCTGGCCAAGGCCCCAGAGGTCTAGACTCGAAATGGGGTGTAATGGTAAGTAGGATAGGTGTTGGGTGTACCAGCCCTCAAATATAATGGAGACAGTGGAACCACTGTCCATTAAGGCATCACAAAGCTGACCTTCAATGATGATCTGGCCTACGGTTGGTTCCCCAATGAGACCTGTAGGAATCTGGCTGGAAGGGGAAAGATCAACTTGGCTCACAGTGACTTGGCCACCTTTTCTTTCTGGCTCTGAAGACCGTGGACTGGTTCCCTTTTGACTTTGTTGCAGTTTTTTCATTGACTGAATTAGTTTTCGGATGACCTTGGAAGAGTTTCCAGGACCGGTGCAATTGGTAGCGATGTGGCCATCTTCACCACAACGGTAGCAAAATACATCCTCACCCTCTCTGGCAAATTTTGTCGGTTCTCTAGCTTTACACCCCAAAGTCCTTTGATTTCTCCCTGGGGGTGTGGGAACCAGGAGTGGGGCAGCTTGTTGGCTGAATTGGTGTTGGAGGCTTAGAACTTGTTCTTTTAACACATGCATCTCAGAATTAGACTGTGCAGCCATGGCTTGTGGCACTCCTCCAATCAGATGAGAGAAATCTTGTCCTTTTACTGTTAGCTGCTGTACTTGGTTCTGAAGCTCTTTTATCTGATCCTTGAGGGCATCCAGTTCCGAGATCTTTGGCGTCTTTATGTCTGTTGCATCGACTTGTCGCACACAGGTAGTATGCCTCCTTAATTTTTTCTGATCCTCGTCTGCACGTACCTCACTTAGCAGTGCCATGAAGGATGGGGGATTGTGAAGTCTTTCTCTTAGTCGTAGCTGCAACAGCATAATGTCAGATTCAACAGCACCGCATAACAGCTGTTCGGCTCGTGCTCGGTCTCTTAGGGCAGGGGAAACACCACCCTTTTTAACAGCTTTGGTGAGAGCTTTCTCCAGCCTTCTAACAAAATCTGAAAGTCTTTCATTTGGTTTTTGTTGCATAGATCTGAAAGCAAAATATAAGTCTTCCCCTGACTCTGTTGTGCCGAATACATGTTCAATTGCCTCCAAGAATGTATGAGGGGGCGTGTCTGGATCATTGCAGCGTACGGCTTGTATTATTTCAAGTGCAGGCCCCTTTACACTCTCGACAATCCTTTTCCGCTTCTCCTTGGCAGAACAATCACATTCATCGAGCATTAATTGTGCCTGTTCCAACCAATTCTCGAGTGTCTCTTCACCAGCGGGGGTGGGAATAACTCCAGAGAAAACTCGTAGTCGGCGAAATGCATTGTCCTCCTGTGGGGGTCTCACTTTTTCCAACAGTTCTCCAACAGCCCGGATAATAGATGAAGGGTGTTCCTGTTTCAAATTTGACTCTTGGGAAAACAAGGGTTCAATGTCTGCTAAGGTCTTTCCTTCACTTTCAAGCAGTCTTTTTAGTTTTATAGCAAACTCATCTGGCTCTTCAGCAGTTTCAGTAAGTAAAGTTAGCTTCCACGGTGAATCACCAGTGTGGGGGAATATTTCTGGGGGTGTTTTTCTTAGGTCGACTGGGCTGCGACACTCACACAGCAGTATGTCAGTATTCAGTTGCGGGGCAGACTTTTGGGCTCGGACACGTACTCGGCCAAACGCTTTAACTGTCTCCATCAACTCTTCAACATCAGCAATATTGGTGTCCATGGGAACGCCACTCACGACAACTGCATAAGCTGGATTTACAGTTGATTCACTGCACCAGGTCTGAAGCTCTAACAGTGGCAGTGGGAGGGATGAGTGAGCCATTGTGGTATGATTTTAGTCCTTCTAGCCTTGATTGTAGTACAGTTACTTGGTCTATGATCCCAGCGGTGCCTCCATTTTATGTAACCACTGTTCACGTTTACCCTATGAACAGCGCCCAGTTTCTCTGACCTACACTCTATGAAATACTTCACAATATGAAATAAGTGTGTTATTTGGTGACAGCCTATGCTGTAAATAGAGTGTGTAACTGAGCCCAATATCAAAACTAGATAAATCCAGCTAAAATCTAAATGACATGCAAATTTAACATTATACTAAATACGGAAGGAATAGGAAAAATAGTAAAGTTGAAAAAACATACCAGTTTAATAAACTGTACTGGTCAGTAGGGCAATGCACATTAGAGCACAGTTAAACATTTAGAACAGTTAGTGCAACCAAACTGTCTCAGAACTGTACAAAACAACCCCTCAAACAGAATAAATATAACAACAACAACAAATCAGCAAACAAGGTTGAATGAATTAACCACACTTTTCAGTCTCAAAACTTCAGCAGGCAAGGCTGAGTGAATTAACCACACTTTTCAGTCTCTTGACTTAACAAAGCAGTCAGTTAGCTCTAAAACGTTGCAGGCCTGAAGGGACTCCGTGAGCTATCATCCTCAGAATAGCAGTTCCAGAGATGGCGGCTCCCAGAACAACAGCGAGGAATGGGTTACTCACCCCCACCATGGATTACCAGTTTGGAACTAACGGCAATGAAACTGCTCCAACTTCAGTCCAACGGTACTTTCCTGTTCACGAGCGTGGTTTGGGTCCGCAGCTCCACATCCAAGCAATACACTGAACTTGGTCCGGTTCAGTGGCTCCAGAAAACAGACAAAAACGTCCAGGGAAAAGTTTTGTAGCTTCAATGTTAGCTAAAACAAAAAGTCCCAGCGGTATTGATCCAAACCTGTTCATCAACGGCTGCCCACCAACTCCTTCACACCTCCAACAACGCTTTTTTCCCCCCAGAGCATCACAGCCAATCAAATTGCTTAGACGCCCTCACCCCAGACCATACAGCCAATCAAATTGCTTAAACTTGATTTTGCCCTTGACAGACCAGCAGGATAGCAACAAGTGAAACGATGCATTTACTGGCAGTGGTAAATAACAGTTACTAACAAAAACGCTACATTTACTGGGTGTTTTAAGCCAATTGAAAATACTTGTACATACTATAATGTTAAGGACTTTTACAGTGTGTAAAACCTCCAATATGTGAGTGCAAAACATTAGCCAGATTAAGTAAAAGGCGATTATTACTGTTTAAAGTAAAAAGGCCTACAATGCATTGCATGTAAGAACATGTTTAAGGTGTGTAGGAAAAAAGAGTTATACTGTATATATATAACCCAAGGGGTTACACCTGCAATACGTCATCAGTGTGAGGTGACACATCAGTGTGACGTGACAACGGGCAGAAGGCAGAGCCTTGCCCGTTTGTTAAGTGTGTTAACTGCTTGCCATACAGATTCATTTCCTGAAGGATCGCCTCTTTTATTTGTGTAACTTGAAAAATGCCGTCAAGTTGTAGCGCATTTGTGTGTTCTAATATCAGCAGTGAACAAGTGAGCCTTCACAAATTTCCAAAAGATGACAAACTTTGTCAAGAATGGACCAGACAAGGACCGGTGGGTTCCAGGAGTCGTATGTCTGCAGCGACCATTTCACTGCCGATTGTTTTCAGCACCTGGTATAAAAGAATCTTTAGGATTACCAGTAAGATTCAGAAGACTTTTAAAACCGGATGCTATTCCTACTATTTTTAAAAGAAAATCTACAGAAGAAAGTCCCACAGGAGCTACCATGTCGAAACAACGCAGGGACCATCGGAAGACTGTCCAGGAGATGAGTAAGTCTTTGTGTAAACATAATCGGAGGTGTGTAGTGTTTTAGATTATAAACTATTTATTTTACGTGAGTTCATGTTGTTTTACTTTATACACTTTGAGTGTATAAAGCCAATTATCACGGCAGATTATGTTTGTTCGCTGCTAACAAGCTAGCCGAATCAGATAGCTAACACAATAGCCGCGATACAGGCCACGTTGCTATGTATGTATTTTTAAATTATGTCTGCGCCATCAGGTAACATCTCGTTTCTTTCTATTCGGGGAGGGTTTATTAATGAGAGTTTTGGAAGATTTACTGTCTTAAAATGATATATCGCTGACGCGACCGGTAATAAGCCGAGATAGCAGCTAACAAACATTAGCCGAGAGCCCGGAGCAAACACGTTGCTAATGATGTATTTTTAAATTATGTCTGCGCGATCGGGTAATTCTTTTTATTCGGGGAGGGATATTAATGAGAGTTTTGGATGATTTACTGTCTTAAAATGATATATCGCTGACGCGACCGGTAATAAGCCGAGATGGCAGCTAACAAACATTAGCCGAGAGCCCGGAGCAAACACGTTGCTAATGATGTATTTTTAAATTATGTCTGCGCGATCGGGTAATTCTTTTTATTCGGGGAGGGTTTATTAATGAGAGTTTTGGATGATTAACCTGGAGATAGTAATTCACACATTTATTACATCTAGGCTTGATTACTGCAATTCACTTCTGCTTGGTGTCAGTCAGGCCACCATTGCACAACTACAACTGGTCCAGAACGCAGCAAACAGATTTTTAACCAGTACACGCAAAAGAGAGCACATTACACCAGTCTTGCCCTCCTTGCACTGGCTACCGGTTCATCTTCGAATCCAGTTCAAAATTCTCATGTATGTCTACAAATCGCTGAACAGTCTCGCCCCCGCCTATCTCTTGGATTTGATACACCCTTATGTCCCACCACGTGCTTTGAGGTCAGAGGACCAGGTACTTTTAAGAGTTCCAGGGACTCGTCTTAAACACAGAGGTGACAGGGCGTTCTCTGTAGCAGGCCCAAGACTCTGGAACGAGTTACCGCTGCTTGTCAGACAGGCCCCCTCCCTCTCGGTTTTCAAATCCCGCTTTAAGACCCATTACTACTCTGTTGCTTTCAACACCAGCTGATATGTGTTTGGTCATTTTATTTATGATCTGCAATGTTTTTATGTCTTTTGTTTTGTACTTCATTGTGTGTGTTGCCTGTTGGTTGTTTGTTTGTACAGCACTTTGGTTTGGCCTTGTTGCTGTTTAAAGTGCTTTTCATTCAACCTTTATTTAGTCAGGTAAATCTTATTGAGCCTCGAGGGCTCATTTACGAAAGCGACCTGCTACAAACTAAAGAATGATGAACAGCAATGATACAAATACATTAAACAATAAACAAAAGAAAAGAAAAAGTAGCAAAAACATTATAAGGTAGATGTACAAAAAAAATCAAAGACAGGAACATATCTGCATTGGTTTTTGCCAGGATTCCAACAGATTCTGAAAACCATCCAGAGAGGTCAGGGCCGAGAGCTTCAGATCTTTTTGTAAGATATTCCAGGAAGCAGGAGCAGAGTAGGAGAAGGCCCTTTTTCCAAGTTCAGTCCTCACTGACGGAACACTGCAGGTGATCATGTCCTGAGAGCGCACACTGTAGCTGCACTCACGCAAAGACATGTAGGAGGAGATGTATGAGGGCAGCAGACCAAGAAGTGATTTGAAGATGAAAATGTACCAGTGGAAGAGTCTGCGTGAGGTTAATGATGTCCAATTAACCAGTGAATACAGGGTGCAGTGGTGGGTACGATAATCACAGCCAGTTATGAATCTTAGTGCACCATGATAGACAACATCCAACATCCGCAGGGTGCTTGTAGGAGCATTCATGTAGAGAATGTCACCGTAATCAATGGAGGGAAGGAAAGTCACAGATACAAGGCGTTTCCTAGCATTCAGTGTTAGACATGATTTATTTCTGAAAAAGAAACCCAGTTTAACTTTCAGTTTCTTCACTAGGTTTTCCACGTGGAGTTTAAAAGAGAGCTTTATAAATAGTATGGTATGGTATTTATCTTGAAAATATCAAGATTTTAATTTTGGTTCTAGGTCTGTCACAATTACATTTGCTAGGCGATTATTTGTCTCAGAAATTATTGCAATAAACAATAATATTGTTTGAAATTTTAACAATAATTAATTGTCAAATTTTAGAAGAAATGTTGATTTGTTTGGTTGTAGTGCCTTTTTTGACCACCTGATGGCAGTATAAGATTGTTTGAACCAAAGGATGGATATTTGAGCAGCGTGTATCTGACGGTACGTCCACACCTAACAGCGTTTCAACTGCAGGAGCGTCCAGTTTACATGCAAAGTCAATGGGGGACGCGCCTCCAGGCGCGTCTTGGCGTCGGGCGTCACGTGCGTGTTGAGCGTGCTGGAAAGCGTTTTCCGTGCACGTGAACCCGCTTCAGCCTCCAAAGCATGCGTTGATTTAGCTGAAGTTTTCGCCGTTCAAACGCCATTCAACTCTCCCTGATTGGTTGATCAGGGAGTCGGGGGGAGAAGAGAGGGGGAGAGGCCCTATGTGACGCGGAAACGAGGGGACGGGTCTTGGCGTCGGGCGTCACGTGCGTGTTGAGCGTGCTGGAAAGCGTTTTCCGTGCACGTGAACCCGCTTCAGCCTCCAAAGCATGCGTTGATTTAGCTGAAGTTTTCGCCGTTCAAACGTTCAAACGCCGTTCAACTCTCCCTGATTGGTTGATCAGGGAGAGTCGGGGGGAGAAGAGAGGGGGAGAGTCCCTATGTGACGCGGAAACGAGGGGACGGGTATTGCGCAACTATGTGACGTATTGTTTGTGGGACACAGAAAAAACCTGCGAAGTCGTGTACTATGGAAGAGAAACTCATTGTAGCTGTGTGTTTGCGACAAGTCCTTCACGACCAGTCAAGTACTGCTCTACAGAGACAGAAATAAAAAGCTCCTTGCCTGGCGGAGTGCAGTGAGGAACTCGGTATACCGGTAAGCTCCTCCCACACCCCCCGCCGCAGCTTCGCGTTCTGGTCTGGACACCACTGTGGGTCCAGTGCGTCCACTTGCGTGCGTGACGAGCTTTTTTGAAGTTGAAACGCTGTTTGGTGTGGATGTACCATAAGAAAAATGGTAGGGAGGACCCTTGACATGATATGGGCTAACATTGTGACATGGCAGACGCTCTTTATCATAGCATTTTTCACACAAAGCTTTTAATAAAAAATAATTATAATAAGTTAAAAAAACAGTAAATAAGTTCTCAGCTTTTTTTTTTTTTTTTCAGAGAAAAACAACTTTTTACACAAAGGCACAGGTTTCAACCATGAATTTTGGAGCTCAACAAGATGAAGGTTTATTCCCAAGGTTGGCTTGTTAGCTTAGCTCGAAGCGTAGCTTCTAAGCTTGGCTGCTTTTAACAATCCAAAAACGCAATTTTGGACAGTTAAAACGGATTTTAAAAAGAAAAGAGAAAGGGAGGGGTCAGTGAAGAGCACCAGAGTTGAGCCGTGTCTTCAGTAGAAAGAGAGACACGAAGAAACGATAAAGCCAATAAATGAAAATGAGGTTGATCATTTTCATTCTTCAAGTGATTAAATTATATATTGTTTATCGCGACAGGTCTATTTGGTCCATATCACCCAGTCCTAAGTGGGATTACCTCTTCAAGACTTTTAAAGTTATTTAAATTTGGTTGCATATTTATATCATGTATGAAGCTGATATGTACCTCCCTGATGGCAGCAGTCTGCATCAACTGTAACATATCTTGCCATTTTAAACAGCAGCGGGATATGCAACAGGGGAGCCTACTCTTACCACTTTTACAACCACAACAGTGTTGGCAATGGAACCATTAGCTATAGCTTTAAAGCAAATTCCATAATGAAGGGGACAAATTGACTAGATCATATACACGGCATGGCCCCCCAAAAAAAGTTGCCACCAAAAAAAAGGTCATACACTAATATTTCATTGGACTGTCTTTAGCTTTGATTACAGCATGCATTCACTGTGGCATTGAACAGTGAAAATATGAACACACAAAAATATGAACACATCACTCCTGTCCTGTCCTCTTTACACTGGCTCCCGGTTCAGTTCAGGATACAGTTCAAGCTGCTGCTGTTTGTTTTCAAAGCTCTGAATGGACTTGCACCTCTCTACATCTCAGAACTTTTGAAAGCCCATCAGCCCGGCAGAGCTTTACGATCTGCCAGTCAACACCTGCTGGAGGTGCCTCGCTCAAGGTACAAACAATGGGGAGACCGGTCATTTTCTGTTGCCGGCCCAAAAGCCTGGAACAGTCTCCCCCTTGAGCTGCGTGCCACCTCTGATCTGACTCTGTTCAAAACCAGACTGAAGACCCACTTGTTCAAAAAAGCTTTCAGTGTGTAACTTTTATTACTTTTGGTATTTTAGTATGTAGCATTTTTATTTCCATTGCCTTCTTTTATTGCTGCTGTTTCTTATTCTATTTTCATGGATTTATTGTTCCAGTTTATTCATCTTTTCATCCTGTTAAAGACCGTGTAAAGTGAAATTAGATTTGTGTTTTTAGTTTATCACATGGCATAAATATGTGTTATTAATCACCCATATAAATCTGACTGATTAAAAACATTGTTTTCCTTATAAAATTAAGTGTCAAAAATCATGAAAATACATTATTTTCTCTTAGTCTGGAACTGTGGGGGCGTGTCAGCAGTGGGCGTGGTTTCAGCGCAGCACTGCAGCTCAGAGAGCAAGTAGGAGGACTCTCTCGCTCAGAGCTGAACTGTGTGGAGGAGGAAGACAGGTTCATCAGTAAACCTGCTCTGTTTGCTCCTTTTTCCAAGAGTTACGCTGTTTTTAGTGCACAAACAACTCTGGTTTTATTTTTAAAGTTGAGGACGCAACTATAATTCATAACTCCGCTGTTATGTGTTTAGAAGATGAGCGGACTCGCGCGGCTGCACCGGTCCGACCCGACACATCGCATGCGGGGGCTGTGTTGGTGATTAAGATAAAGAGGGCTGTGTTGGTGATTAAGATAAAGAGTAATCACGTTGATAACTAAGTATGCAATGGACCTGTCGCATTTTCTTAGCAAAAAAGGAGCTTGTGAACTTGTAGGGCACAGGCTTAGCAATAAAAAAAAGAAAGAAAGAAAAGAAACAGGAAAGGCGGCGGCGGTGTCCGGAGGCTGAGGAGGGAGACGGTCAGTAGCAGGTGCCCTGACCATTAAAACATCCTGGGAAGATGCAGGAACGAGGCATAATTGATTAGCTAGCTAACAATGAACAAAATATCTATGCTATTGCTATCTGATGCTATCTGCGAGTCGCGAGTGAACGGCTCCACCCATGCGAAGAACAATTTATATGACTGGAGCAGCAGGGGGTAGGGCTATACTAATGAGGACCGCGTGACGAAACGCGGTCCCGTTTAAAACACGCCTAAAAAATCCTGAAACACACATGTCTTTATACACAGTTTCATGTATAACTTCAAAATTAATTGAGCTACAATTTTGAGACTTTTTACTCATTTACAACATTACAATTATCACATTTATAATGTTTATTTAAGAAAATGTTGAAATTCACTTTACACGGTCTTTAAGCACCTTGGTCAATGCAAGGCATTGTAGGAAGGTGCTATACAAATAAAGTTTATTATTATAAGTTTATTATTGTTTTGATAAGCTTCTGCAATGTCACAAGATCTATTTCCATCCAGTGTTGTATTCATTTTTTTTTAACCAAAATTTTGCAGCGATGATTAGGCACTAGGCATGATGGGTGCATCACTTCACCTGCCTCTCCTCTTACCCTGATGCACCCATCACTCTGGAACAGGGTAAATCTGGATTCATCAGACTACATGACCTACTTCCATTGCTCCAGAGTCCAATCTTTATGCTCCCTAGCAAACTGAAGCCTTTTTTCCCCGGTTAGCCTCAATGATTAGTGGTTTTCTTAAGGCCACACAGCTGTTCAGTCCCAATCCCTTGAGTTCCCTTCCCATTGTGCATGTGGAAATGCTTTTACTTTCACTATTTAACATAGCCCTGAGTGCTACTGTTGTTTTTCTTTGATTTGATTTCAAACGTTTAAGTGATCGCCGATCGCGATCATTTGCAATTTTTTTCTGGTCACATTTCTTCCTCGAAGATGACGGGTCCCCACTATACAGTATTTCCAGCTTTTAATAATGCGCTGGACAGTTCTTAACCCAATTTTAGTAGTTTCTACAATATCCTTATGTTTTCTCTGCTTGATGCCAATGATTTGACCCTTCTCAAACAGACTGAAATCTTTTGGTCTTTTCCAAGACCACACAATGTGTCTTTCGACATGGTTAAGAAATGAGAAGCAACTCATTGCACCAGTTGAGGTTAAATAACTTGTTGCGAGCTGAAAGATAAATCGCTCATGCAGTAATTATCCAATAGGAGGCTTGTACCTATTTGCTTAGTTACATCCAGGTGGCAACTTTTTTTTGGCCAGGCAGTGTACGTCAAACTCAAGGCCCGGCGGCCAAATGTGGCCCTCGTTTACATTTTCTCTGGCCCCCAAGATGTGTTGAGCGCAAAATGCTTTTATCACTTGAACTGTTTCAGTAATCTTTGATTATGATGTGGAAAGCACAACAGGGAATGTCAAATGAGACCTATCAAACTCTTGTTAAGGAACATGTGACCAAAAGGTGTTGGGTTTCTGACTTGAGTTAATGCAGTTTCTGAAAAGGGCCCTTAGTTTGAACCAAGTGTTTAATTTTGGCCCCCTTTTGTAAGAGAGTTTGACACCCCTGGACTAGATAAATATGATCCTTCACTAAACAAATCAAAGTGAGTGTATGGTTGATGCTGGAGAGGTCTAAACACTAAAGCCTGGTTTATACTTCTTGTCTCACGTCTTTTGCCCCCCGTTGAGTGAACCCAGCGCTGACGTAATTGCGTGTGTGTCACCGACCGCATTGAGTGTTTATACTTCTTTAAGACGTGGGGATAATCCCTCCCTCTTCCCTCCCACTGCATACGTCACGCGCACTCCCACTGCATGTTTTATCAGGACAAATGGATTTAATATGATAGGCTCCATTACCTCAATTTGTGAGTCAGTTATCATGTGCGTAGCCAGGATTTTATGAGGGGCGGATTGTTTGAAGGAAACGAACTTAAAATGGCAACAAGCCTCGGTGGCTCAGTGGTAAGGCGTAGGGTTTCCGCTCCAAAGCTTTTCTCGACTCAGGTTCGAATCTCACCTGGTTGAAGTTATTTTACGTTTGTCTTTTATTGGATTAAAAAAAAAAGGATTTTGTGTTAACCACAGGCATATTAACTCCTTTTTTTTATCCAATAAAAGACAAACATAAAATAACTTCAACCAGGTGAGATTCAAACCCGAGTCGAGAAAAGCTTAGGAGCGGAAACCCTACGCCTTACCACTGAGCCACCGAGGCTTGTTGCTATTTCAAGGTCCATTTTTTCTTATGTCGGCTGTTGTAATGTTTGTAGTCGTCCCCCGGTGTTTAATGTATGTGTCCAGCCACTGCAAAGACAGAGGAACTGGATTGGTCCCGCCAGGATCCCCGCTCCGGACCGCCTCGGCGAGTTTCTCTTCAAAACTATCCATGTCTGTCAAAGCAAAAACAAAAACCGGCTTCTAAAAGAGTAGCGGGTAACGTGTAGTGGTGTCATACACCATATATAGACATCCAAACAAAAAACGCCCACAAACTTTGAACCAATCACGCTACGAGCCGCATCGTCCGCGTCTCGGAGTTCTGCTTGGGGGCCATGTACAAGACGGCTGTCACCGGGGGATCGCAGCGGGAGTGCAGACGGAAGTTGCGCAACTTTTTTTCACTCAACGGGGGGTAAAAAACATAAGACAAAAAGTATAAACTAGGCTTAAGCTCTTCTGTAACTCCACTGATGCTTGTAGAGACTCCTGTGTGTTTCTGAGCTCCTCTCACCTGTGACCGTGGGGGTTGGGGGTATTTGGAGGGCTTGAATTCTGTGAGTTTCCTGGACTGCTGCTATGACTGCTACCTATGATGAAGTAAAACAAGGAGTTTGTTAATATTGTTTGTTATGTGCCTTATTCCCTCAAACAAAAACTGTGGCTTCTAAAATACACAAATATTTATTGTTCAAAAGAACTACTGAATGCTTATGTTTGGACAGTAGCGTTTTATTGCATTTTTCCTTTTTACACCAAGTCTAGAAGTAAGCACTACCCTCATTAAAAAATTCAAGGTTAAATTTAACTAGAAATGTATTTTAAATTAGTTATAAATATACAATTTATCCATAACATTTTAAGTTCCACTTTTGAACTTGGCCCTGTTTTCCCAAAAGCAGCAGCTACAGAAACCTGGAGATGGACAGTTTAAGATAAGTAAAAAAACAAAGGGTGTGAAGATCACATTTCACTACAAATTTTTAATGAGGATGATAAATCACCACACCCAGTCCTCCCGTACTACCAAGTGAAAGCACAAGTGTCTCTAAAGGTTATTATTCATAAAGAAGAGTATTACTTTAGTATGAATCTTGATGCCACGTGTAATTGTTTTATCTTTCATTTATTTTCCTTTGTCTTTCTTGTGACACTATCACAAAATGTTGACGTTTAAATCATCTTTGCCACAACATTGCAAGGATTTTACCGTTGTACTGAATTACTGAGAAATATTTCATTTGACTGTTTATAGTGGCTAATTTTGGAAAGTGAGGAAGCCTGTAATACTAATATAATTTTCATTGCTCAACTCTGCAGCAACTCTGCACCAACGTGTGGCAGCATGATACTGAAAATATAATTTGAGTAGAAACACAAAGCCAAGATAAAGATGTTTTGATTGAGAAAATTATAACAGGGATATGGAAACGCAAGCCACAGTTTATCAGACAGACTTCATCCATCAATATTCATAACTAAATGTTAGATGTATTTTTAATAAACACTTATTAATATTTAATGTTGAATGAGTGCATTTTAAAACCACATTGTCATTTGAAGACCTACAATATGAGTAATGTGTTGTTAAATATAAACACACATTATTCAACATTAGAATATAATAAACCATTATTTACAGGCAGTATAAAGTTAAAGACCGTGTAAAGTGAAATTAAATGTGTGTTTTTAGTTTGTCACATGGCATAAATATGTGTTATTAATCACCCATTTAAATCTGACTGATTAAAAACATTGTTTACCTTATAAAATTAAGTCTCAAAAATCATGAAAAAACCTTATTTTCTCTTGGTCTGGAACGCTAGGGGCGTGTCAGTGCGTGGGCGTGGTTTCAGGCAGCTGCGCTGGTCCTGCTCGTGTCCCACAGTGGAGAGGCACTGAGGCAGACAGCAGAGCCAGTAAACCTGCTCTGTTTTTATCCGAGTTCTGTCTGTAACAGCAGCTACTTTTTCCAAGAGTTACGCTGTTTTTGTAAATAGTTTTCTTGTGTGTTTTTAATCTGGAATGAATTTAAAAAAAAAAAAAAAAAGAGTTGCACCATGCGGGATTTGAACCCGTGGGCTTTGGGACGGAAGGCAAGCGCTCTAACCATTGTCCCAACCAGGCATTACAGATACTCAGCATAAAACGACGCAGTATAAAAACATGTTATGATTTGTACGGGTGCCCTGACCATTGCGACATCCAGGGAAGATGCACGAACGAGGCATAATTGATTAGCTAGCTAACAATGAACAAAATATCTATGCTATTGCTATCTGATGCTGTCTGCGATTCGCGAGTGAACGGCTCCACCGAGGCGAATTTATACGGCCGGAGCTGCAGGGGGTGGGGGCTATACTAATGAGGACCGCGTGACGAAACGCGGTCACGTTTAAAACACGCCTAAAAAATCCTGAACCAGAAATATGTTTATACACAGTTTGCTCTATAACTCCAAAATTAATTGAGCTACAATTTTGAGACTTTTTACTCATTTACAAGATTACAATTATCACATTTATAATGTTTATTTAAGAAAATGTTGAAATTCACTTTACACGGTCTTTAATAAGTTTCCTCAGTGGTTTTGTTGTGAACAGATCTTGTGTCCTGATGAATGCTCAATAATCCAGATACAGTACTGTAGATCCATCTAACAAGGCTGAGTCAGGTCCTCTGGATGGGTTAGACGGGTCAACCTTGTGAGATGAACAAATGTTTTATTAGACATCTTGAAGCTCACCTGTTCTGAACTGCACCTGGAGGTTTCTCCCAAACAGACAAGTCCCACTCAGCAGCTGCATGGCATAAGGCACGGACACTTCGTGCTTGTAAACTGCAAATCCGAAAGTTTTCTGTTTCCCCTCCGAGTCTTTGGGGATTTTGGTTCTGACGAGAGGTCCTGCCTGCAAACAACTAAATCGTGTTATAAATCACTGGAGTAACATCTGGCCAGCTTCACGCTCGGTGCTATGTTTTCTACCAATGTTAGAATACAGCTTAACTCGAGAAAACATCAGTCACAGCTACTTCCGGCTTAAAAAAAAATAGAAAACTAGTTTGGCTGAAACAGTTTAAGCATTAGCCCGTGGCTAACATTAGCCTCTGTTTGAACAGCATCTGTAAAAACCGCACAAACAGCTCCTGAAGTTTTTAAGCTTTGCATTAGCCTGCACTTGACATTAGCTCCTATTGGAACAGCACATGTAACAAAAAGTTCCTTAAAACAGTGTTTTAAGCGTTAGCATTAGCATGTGGCTAACATTAGCCTCCGTTTGAACGGCACCTGTAAAAACAGCTCAAACAGCAGCTCCTCCGTCACTCTTGTGTCTATGTTTCTAATGAACAGCGTGCGGTCCGCTTCATCTTCTATTCCCATTTTGTTGGAGATGTTAGTCAGTTATATAAAAACACCAACGTCAAAAAATCTACTCTGCGACATTAAATTTCTGAAGGCCCTCCGTTTTCTTCTTCTACGACACAGCGGCGAACCGACAGCAGGGATCCCTGCCATCTACTGGAGGACATGTGGTACTGCTTCGTGTCGACAATATCACAACGCTGTGGTTTTATTGTCACGTATAATTTTACTCTTTGGAGATCAGACAGGAAGGATTGGTATAATCACTTGTGGATAATTAAAATGATGCACTTCTAAGGGGAATTTATAAGTGGATATGAAATAACACATTGTACTAGATGCTGCATGAAACTAACGCTAAAAATTTAGGAGGATTTGTCATGTTTTTCTAATATCCTCCAAGGCTTGATTTTAGCCAAATTATGCTTAATGTAAGGAAAATATACAGTTTTTTTTTATTTATGTTTGCTTTTAACCAAATGAACAATTATGTAAAACATGACGTAATTCTTCTTTAAATTCAGTTCTTTCTATGGCCTGTTTATTAATTGCTGCTGAAGGCACTGATGTTTTGCATCATGTTTGTCTGCCCTGTTAGCAAAATATCTCATTAACCAGGGAAACAAACTTTACTCCCAAAAAGTAATCCACGCATATGAAATAATTATATTTTGAAGAATGTAATGCTAGACGTTTGTTACAAAGCAGCCTTAACAAACACCAAAATGGCCAAATGACTCAGTAGTTTTTTGAATATTGATCTAAAATTATGTGGTAGTTACTGAGTCTTCGCTAACACTCTGAGCACTGTCATGTGTGATCCTTTTTTTCTCTTTAACTCATGTGGTTAAATTTTGCATGTCTGTGAGCAAAAGCAACACGGGATGAATTTTATAGTCAATTTCATAAAGCAAAGAAAAAGCCTGACCCCACAACAAGTGGGAGGTGTGGGAGGGAAAATTGTGTTGCTTGTTTCTCTCTTACTACATTTAACTTTTGCAAAAATGATAGGTTTACCAATCAATAGCTAGTTGATTAATCTGTTCACCCTCTACTGATCAGAAGTCATCCACTGAGGTGGAACTGGATTAGTTGCAATGAACTCTATGAGGAGGAGGCTGGGTTTATCCTTTAAAGTTTTTGTACAGTTTTAGTTCTACTCTCACAGGAACTCGGGTTAATTTAACTATTATGATAAGTGGTTTACTTTTGGAATTTGGATGGAAGATTGTTAATCTGGCCAGATTATCAGGTTATTCATACTGTGGTTTGGGGAAAAATGTTTTCATTTTGCATCAGTTTAAAATGTAATAATTAGGTCAAATTGTGGTGACCATCCAGGTGTAGGAGGAGTCGGAACACCTTTAATCTTTAATGGTACGACTTGGAAAGAGTTGTGCCTTCTCAGGAGCAGAGGCGTACCTCAGCACGTTGGAGGGGTGGTGGTTTGGGCCCTGGAGTCAACTGAGGGTCAGTTGAGATCACCTGTCTGAGGAGGAGTGGAGCTGAGGCAGGTCTGAAGTTCTTCAGCTGATGAATAAGGAGTCAGAGCATATGCCAGACTGATCCTCTTAAAGGTACAAAAGGCTGTTTCTCAGCTTTAAATTATTTTACCATTTCTTTTTCTGTCTCTGTCTGAAAACAGAAACACTAAGCGAAAATGCTATTTGACTTAGGTTTAAAAAAAGACAATAGAAAACGCACAAAAACAGACTGTTTCAGTCAGTTTTACAGCTTTTGTGCTAAAAAAATTTAAAGAAACAAAAAGAGTGAAAACAGAAGGATCCCTTAGTGCAACCTTTATGATCAAAAGAGCCATTTTTAAACATAAATTAAACATGTCCAAAGCTGCAACAACCTGCTACAACTGTGATTATCAACTGGTGGCCCATGGGCCACTTCAGCTTTGTCGAAGGAGACTTTTGTGGCCAGTATACAGTGACATTATAAAGCTAAAAATATCTAAGGATTTTTAACATGTATTGACATTTTAAAAATTTAAGACAAAGGGGAGTGGTGGCGCAGAGGTAGAGCAGGTGGGCCTGTGATCGAAAGATTGCTAATTATCCTGAATATTTTATTGATGACGATAAGACTATAAATAACATGAATGGGGTGATTAGCAAGTTTAACAACTTTTCTGTCCATGTGGGACCAAAATTGGCAGATAAAATTACTGATACTCATTCAAAAGTAAGGGAGCGAGTACAAGATAGAAATAATATATAGAAACGTATGTTCTTATTGTATGAGTGCAGTTGATGAAAGCTGAGTATTATTAACAGATGTAAGAACAAAATTTCTAAAGGAAGTTATTGAAGGTGTTGTGAAACCATTAACTTACATTTTTTAATTTGTCATTCCAAACAAGTGTGTTTCCAAATAAAATAAAGATTGCAAAGGATATCCTTGTGTACAAAATCAGAGAGTCAGAGTCAGAGAGAATTTATTGTCATTTGCACCGCATGTAGTACATGTGTTGAAAACGAGATTATGTACACAGGGTCCCAGTTACATCCAACAACAAATGCAAGAGAAATACAATAATAACATCTAGGATTAACTAAGAGAGACATCACATCAGCTAGTAATACACTAAGCCCTAATGTAGTAGAAAAACATCATTATAAACAGCAGCACGAACATGAGCAGATGGTCACAGATGAACGCAGCAACAAGAAACAGATCAGTATCAGTATGATGTGACATTTTGCAGTGTTTATTCTTATTATTTATTTATTCATGAGTCTGACAGCCTCAGGGTAGAAGCTGTTTCTCAGTCTAGTGGTTCTACATTTGATGCTCCTCAACCTCCGTCCCGAGGGGAGTGGTGCAAAGAGTGAGTGTGCTGGGTGAGTGAGGTCTTTCATGATGCAGGTGGCTCTTTTTCTGCATCTGGAGGTGTAAATGTCTGTGATGGTGGGGAGACTGACTCCCACAGACTTCTGTGCAGCCTTCACCACTCTCTGTAGAGCTTTTCTCTCTGCAACTGTGCAGCCTCCATGCCACACGTTGATGCTGGAGCACAGGACGCTCTCCACTGCACACCTGTAGAACGAGGTGAGGACTGGGCTTCTCAGACCGGCTCGTCTCAGCCGTCTGAGGAAGTAGAGTCTCTGATGACCTTTCTTGATCAGGCTGGTGGTGTTATTGCTCCAGCTGAGGTTATCATTCATGTGTACACCCAGGTATTTGTAGCTGGAGACCACCTCCACCGCAGATCCACCTATATACAGTGGGGTGTGGGTGTGTTTGTTCCTTCTGAAGTCCACAATCATCTCCTTCGTCTTCTTCACATTCATGTGAAGGTTGTTCTCTTTGCACCAGCTCTCCAGATGTTCCACCTCCTGTCTGTAGCTGGATTCATCATTATCTGTGATGCATCCCACCACAGCTGTATCATCTGCAAACTTAACAATATGACAGCCTGGATGTGTGGCTGTACAATCATATGTGAGCAGAGTGAACAGAAGAGGGCTCAGCACACATCCCTGAGGAGAGCCAGTGCTGAGGGTGATGGTGGAGGAGGAGAAGTTGTGGATCTTCACGGACTGTGGTCTGTCTGTTAAGAAGTCTAAGACCCAGTTACAAATAGAGGGGCTTAGTCCAAGTGTGGATAGTTTGTCTATCAGAGTTTGGGGGATCATGGTGTTGAAGGCAGATGTGAAGTCCACAAAGAGCAGACGCACGTATGAGTCCTTCTGATCCAGGTGGGTGAGAGCAGTGTGGACCACGGAGGAGATGGCGTCCTCTGTTGATCGGTTCTCACGGTATGCATATTGATGAGGGTCCTCGTTGATGTTGACGGCTGTCTTGATGTGGGACATGACCAGTTTCTCAAAACATTTAGCGACTATCGGGGTGAGAGCCACCGGTCTCACCGGTCTCAAAAATGGGGGATAAACATTAGTTTACTAATTATAGACCAGTGTCACTGCTTTCACAATTGTCTAAGATCCTGCAAAAACTTTATGTGGACATGTTGGATAATTTTATTGAGAAGCATCAACTGTTGTATGAGAACTAATATGAATTTAGACAAAATCAGTCAACAACTATAGCATTTATAGACTTTTTTATTTATAGACTATAGCATTTATAGACTTAACTGAAGAAATAATTAGTTGTATCTGTAGATGGGGAAAAGTATGTAGTATTGATCAATTTAAAGAAATCTTTTGATACTATCAATTCTAATCGACTTCTCAGTAAAATGTAAAGGGATGAATTTGAGGGGTGGGATAGAATTGGTTAAGGAGCTACATTCTTAAAGGTGGGGTATGTAACATTGTAATGTAGTCTAACTTTTCAAACAATATATTTTTAACATATTTCTTCACTCTGTCACTATCTATTGACAGACTGATGTTAGACAAAGTAATCTCTGAAAAAAACTATAGTCCCCTTGCTTCTCTATCAGCATTTATAAAAACACTGAAAACACAAGAGTGACCAGGACACTGACAGCCAATAAAAACAGAGTTGTTTGTCACGCCCCAACCCACGCCCCCACCTGTCCCAGCCGCAGCTCGTTCTCATTCAAAGGATTGCAAAGCGATGCAGGACTGTTTTTTATGTGACACAAAATGTATTAAATATCCCTTCTTTATCCCAGAGCTGGACTTTTATTTAGTTTTTTTTGCCAAAAGTCAAGTGATCGCTTCATCCTTCACTGACAGGAATGAGGAAATGGATTTGTCACGACTCACGAGCGAATTAAAACATGTCCAACGTTGCTTCGTGAACCTCTGCTGATTTCTTCTGGTTTTTGTGTTGTTGGATGAGTGATTCATGGTTTTATTATATTTTTTAAACAGTTATATTATCATATAAACACAGAACTTCGGAGCGCAGAGACAGGACATGTACTGGGGGCGGAGCATTCCAGACATTCCAGACCAGCGCTGACAGACATGAGGAAGTCACGAGCGAATTAAATCATGTCCAAACGTTGCTTCGTGAACCTCTGATGATTTCTGCTGGATTTTGTGTTGTAGGACTAGCGCTCCATGGTTTTATTTTATTTTATTAGAAGGTTTTATTAACATAAACACAGAATATCGCAGCGGCTCTGAGCAGACAGCAGCAGGGGGCGGAGCAGATCCCAAGTTCAGCGGAGCACGGACTGTGGCCTTCTGCTACCTCCCCTCTGAGCCATATATGGCTCTGAGGGGAGGTAGCAGGATGCTTTTCTGCGCTGAAAATATTTCTAAGGCCCAGAGTGTTCAAAAACCGCATACTATACCTTTAATAGGCAACAGTTTGTGCAGTTGAGTGATTAGAAATAAAAATGTTTAGACATCATTTGAGGTGTGCCACAGGGGTCAGTGCTTGGAACAAAATTGTGTATGTATTTAAATTATATTTGTAAAGTATCTGGACTTCTGAAATGGGTTCTATTTGCAGGTGATACTAACATACTTTGTTCTGGACATAATTTTCAAAATCTAGTGGATATGGTTAAAATAGAATTAAATAAATTGTTTGATGACAACAAATTATCATTGTATTTGAATAAAACTACTGTAGATTAATGATATTTGGAAATACAAAAATGGACATTTAAGTACAACTCATAATAGATAATATACATATTGAAAGAGTATATGAAATAAAAATTTTAGGAGTAATTCTAGACAGTATAATAGTTGGAAATCCAATGTGACTTCCTGCTTGCTCTCGACCTAGACGGTCGCTTCACCCGCTCCTGCCTCCCTCCTGCTTTTTGCTCTCTTGTCCTGTGAATCTTTTTCAGAGCCTCTCTCTATCTTCTGAAATGTAAATCATGGATCTGATCAGCTGGTCTTTCAATGCAACATATAAAATGTTATTGACAAGAAGACAAGCTGAAGGAGAGCCCTCATGCCCTGAAGGGACATTTGCGTCAAGATAAACCATGGATTCCTAGGGCCCTTGGAAGATGGTGTGTCAGTCTATATTGTCCATTGAGGATGTAAAACATGCATACATACCATATTTTTCGGATTATAGGTCGCACCTTTTTATGGTTTTTTCAAGGCCTGCGACCTATAATCCGATGCATCCTATTTATGGATTTTTTCCCATATTTTTAGACCAATTTTTGACTCAGATATCAGCCTTTTTCACTTTGGCAGAAAAATTGTGCAGTACCACTTTCGGCCACTAGGGACGCTGTGGCGCTGTGCATTACCACTTCCAGAGGAGTACACCGACCCAAGAAGAAGAAGAAGACCGTTTCCAGCTCATGTGTCCCAAAAAAAAGCTCCTGTGCTCGGACACTCTGTGCGTGCTGGCCTGGATGTAGCTCTGTTAGCTCTGTGTTTCTTAGCTGGTTTTTTTTTGCAAGATAAGTCAAGAACCACTCAGCGGATTTTTATGAAATTTACAGAATGGAATCACAGTGTGGACGTTTACAAGTGAGTAGCTTTATTAGATGTTTGAGATTAAAATAAAAAATGATCTTTTAGCATAGCTTTTTGTTAGCTTGTGGCTGTTGTTCTGTTTACCGGTATGTTAGAAATAGCTTCAAAACCACTCGGTGTATATTTTTTCTGCTTACAGAGTGTAATTATAGGAGCTTTAATGTACGTTACTATGGTCTCGATAAAACATTTGACATAAAATTCAATCTTTTTTCGCGTCAGAAGCGGACTGGTCTCGTGTTAGCATTCATTTTTTATCGGTGTTACTTTTTCATTCATTCATTCATTCAACCTTTATTTATACAGGCTATCCTCGTTGAGCCACGGGGACTCATTTACAAGAGGGACCTGTTTCACTCACACCCAGGGTCAATTTTAGAGTTACCAATCAACCTAACATGCATGTTTTTGGACTGTGGGAGGAAACCGGAGCACCCGGAGAAAACCCACGCATGCACGGAGAGAACATGCAAACTCCACCCAGAAAGGCCCCCGGACCGGGATTTGAACCTTGGACCTTCTCACTGAGAGGCAGCAGCTCTACCAGTTGCGCCACCGTGCTGCCCTTAAAGGTGCTATGTGTAACTTTCTGTAGAGTGCAGAACTTTGAAAAATTTTCAACAGGCAAAGCATTCTGATCCCTCCCCCTCAGAGCCATATATGGCTCTGAGGGGGAGGCTCTGCTGAAATTCAAATTCAAGCTCTGTTTTTATTGGCTGATTCAAATTCAAGCTCTGTTTTTATTGGCTGGTTACAAACTCTGTTTTTATTGGCTGGTTAAGGACGGGTCACTCTGTGTTTTTAGTGTTTTTATAAATGCTGATAGAGAAGCAAGGGGACTATAGTTTTTTTCAGAGATTACTTTGTCTAACATCAGTCTGTCAGTAGATAGTGACAGAGTGAAGAAATATGTTAAAAATATATTGTTAGAAAAGTTAGACTGCACTACAAAGTTACATAGTGCAGCTTTAACTTCTGTTAACGTCATAAATAGCTTCAAAACCACTCGGTGTATATTTTTTCTGCTTACAGAGTGTAATTATAGGAGCTTTAATGTACGTTACTATGGTCTCGATAAAACATTTGAGATGAGA
>JBBPBX010051434.1:0-24589 GCA_038048925.1 Garcialebias charrua | reverse complement strand
AGCACGGTGGCACAACTGGTAGAGCTGCTGCCTCTCAGCGAGAAGGTTGCCGGTTCAAATCCCGGTCCGGGGGCCTTTCTGGGTGGAGTTTGCATGTTCTCCCCGTGCATGCGTGGGTTTCCTCCGGGTACTCCGGTTTCCTCCCACAGACCAAAAAACATGCATGTTAGGCTGATTGGTGACTCTAAATTGACCCTAGGTGTGAGTGTGAGAGTGGATGGTTGTTTGGTGTGAGTGAGACAGGTCCCTCTTGTAAATGAGTCCCCGTGACTCAACGAGGCTAGCCTGTATAAATAAAGGTTGAATGAATACCAGAAACATGCATGTTAGACTGATTGGTAACTCTAAATTGGCCCTAGGTGTGAGAGAGAGAGAGTGAATGGTTGTTTGTCTTTGTGTCCCTGTGATGGACTGTAGACCTGTCCAGGGCGTCCCCAGCCTCTCACACACAGACGGGTGGATATGAGCACCAGTTGACCCCTGCAATCCAGAAAGAAAGAAGCAGGATAAGATAATGGATGGATAGAGTTCTAGTTTTAAGATTTGCCCTGAACCTCTGTGGTATGTGCGTGCACAAAAAGAGTTGGGTTTTTTTTGTTTTTGTTTTTTTACAAATTTATTCGTTTTAAAATACAATACAAAACAATCCCATATATGATACGAATCCAAAATATAAAATGAAAGGTAGCAGAAGGAAGAAAAATCTTATTACATCTGCCCCTTTTATCAAACAATCAGTTCAAACCCAAATAATCTTCAGTAACAGAACAAAAAGAATAACTCTTTCTAATTTTCTAACTCTAATACATTACATATTAAACTACTTCATTTTTTTTTTAACAATTCAGTTTTGATCATTTTCTTAAATGTAATTGACTTGGCATTTTTAACTACATTCTCCAAGCCATTCCATAATCTAATTCCCTGGATTGAGGTGGACCGACCCTTCAAACTAGTTCTGAATTTTGGTTTTACAAATATATCTGTCCCCTTAAGATTACAACAACTTTGTCTTTTAACAAAATGTATTTGGATATTTAAAGGTAATGCGTTATTCTGAGCCCTATACTGTACATAACTGATAAAATATTATATTCTACCAAATCATGGAACTTCAATAACTTCAGTTGATAAAATAATGTACTTGATGGATGACGGTAATGTTTTCTAGTGATAATTCTTACAGCTCTTTTCTGTAAAACAAAAATAGGCTTTGTAATTGTTTTACATGCTTTCTCCCAACATCAATACAATAGATTAAGTGTGGAACAATGATTGTGTTATACAACAAATACAGAGCTTTATCATTTATTAGGTCTCTGACTTTGTACAGTACTGCAATCGATTTAGCTATTTTTATTCTTACAGAATTTATGTGTTTCCATGTCAGTTTGTCATCAATGATAACACCCAAAAACTTCACCTCACTCACTCTACAAATCTCAACACCCTCAATTTTAAATGGAACATCAACAGTTTTCTTTTTATTACTGAATATCATGTAATTAGTTTTATCTAGATTTAATGATAATTTATTAAGTTTAAACCAAGCTTGTATTTTGACAAATTCTGTCTTTATCAATTCCAACATTTGTTCCATATCTTTACCCAAACAAAAAAATGTGGTATCATCAGCAAAAAGGACACATTTAAGGAGTCCTGACACATTTACCAAGTCATTCACATATAAAATAAATAACTTTGGTCCAAGTACAGAGCCTTGAGGTACTCCACATGTGTTATTGCAGAGGTTAGAGCTTACTTCATATATTTGTACGAACTGTTTCCTGTCTTCAAATACAAAGTAACTAGATACCCACTGCAACGCTGGTCCTCTAATACCATATTTTTTTTAATTTTCAAGGAGAATAGTGTGATCAATAGTATCAAATGCTTTTTTTAAATCAACAAAAATACTAACACAATATTGTTTTTGATCGACAGCAGTAGTTATTTGTTCTATTAATTCAATGAGAGCCATTGATGTAGAGTTTTTTGCTCTAAACCCATACTGACTGTTACTTAGAATATTTTGTTTATCTATAAATTGATCTAGATCTGGTCACAAATAGTTTTTCTAGAATTTTTGAAAACTGTGGTAACAAGGATATAGGTCTATAATTGTTGAACACACATTTATCACCATTTTTAAAAAGAGGAACTACCTTAGCTACTTTCATATTATCTGGACATTTTCCTGTTGAAAATGATAAATTACATATACTGTATATGTACACGGCTCAATAACATAACTCATTATGTCCTTTACAAAATCATATCCATGTCCACCCAGTCTTTTGATCTCTTGTCAGTAGTTTTTTTTAAAATCATTATTTCTTCTTTGTCAGTTCCCTTAAGAAAAATACTGCTTGCACAACCTATGACTGAATGGCTCACATTATTATCTCCATTTGGTATTTTAGCTGCAAGGCTTGATCCAACATTCACAAAATATTGATTAAAACCATTTACAATTTCATTCTCATCATGGATTTCATCATTGTCTTTTACAAAATACTGTGAAATACCCGTTTTTACTTTATGATTCTTCAGAACAATATTCATTACTATTCATTGGGCAGCACGGTGGCACAACTGGTAGAGCTGCTGCCTCTCAGCGAGCAGGTCCCCGGTTCAAATCCCGGTCCAGGGGCCTTTCTGGGTGGAGTTTGCATGTTCTCTCCGTGCATGCGTGGGTTTTCTCCGGGTGCTCCGGTTTCCTCCCACAGTCCAAAAAACATGCATGTTAGGCTGATTGGTAACTCTAAATTGACCCTGTGTGTGAGTGAGACAGGTCCCTCTTGTAAATGAGTCCCCGTGGCTCAACGAGGCTAGCGTGCATAAATGTTTATGTTTTGTTTATGTTTATTAAATTTGTTCATTTTTTTACAAAAGAAACAATACAAGACAATCCCATAAATGATAATGTACAAAATGTAAAAAAAATGAAAGGTAGCAGAAAGAAGAATAAATCTTATTATATCTGCCCCTTTTTTCCAACAATCAGATTAAACAATAATAATCTTCAACCAACAGTACAAAATGACTAACTCTTTCTAATTTTCTAACTAATACAATACACATTACGCTATTTCATATATATTTTTATAAAATTATTTATAAATTATTTATAAATTTATAAAATTATTATTAATAATTTTATTATTATTTTTTTATAAATAAAGGTTGAATGAAAATTACTCGCCATGTTGCTTTCATATCACCATTACTTTTATTTAATAAATCACTATAATATTCCTTCTTATGTTTTCTTATAATCCCTACTAATTTGTTTTTATACTTCTTGTATTTTTCTTCTGCCTCTTGTGTTCTGGATTTCAAGAAGCATGAATACAGATAGTTCTTTTTTTTTTACAAGCGTTTCTCAATCCTTTTGTCATCCATGGTTGGGTTCAGCTTCTTTCACCATCTGATACGTGGCATTAAACACAATAACTATAAAATAACATTTGCGTTTTTTGGATAACCAAGAGCCGCCTATAGCTGTTGGTTATTTTACTTTTATCAACAGTTTCATCATCTAACATCTGTGGAGTCCATGTTATGCTGCTGTAAAGCCACAGAGGGAGCTAACAACAGTTCACAATTAAAGGTCCACAGTTTGACAGAACAGCCCGATTTGTCTAATGTGAAGCGTCTCCTGCCATGACTGAGTGTGTAACAGCAAAAAATGTAGCAAGCAACGTGTTGCCTGTCCACTCCCTCAGCCTTGTGCCTCAAGGTATGAACATTGCTTACGGGAGCGGGTTGGTTTTCTGGATGCTGTTGGTGAAGGAAGCTGTCACAAACGAGAGCCTCACTCTGAGCACACCCAGTGAACACCACGCACCAGTGATCACCGCGTGAGCCCGCTGCATGATGTGAGACGTGAAAACGGAGCCGAGCAGACGGCGTTCTCCGAGATAGGCTTCTGTTGATTGGCCCTCATTGTCACAGCATCCAGGCCTTGTTATGCCGTGCCTGCTGCTGGATTAGTTGCCTAGCAACACATAAGATAAGTCTGTTATCATGGTGTCCATTCCCCTTCATTAGCCCTCACATCTGCCCTGTTATGTGATGAAGAAGAGGCAGGGCTTTTTGTTTAGTGCTTGACCTTCATGCACCTCTCTGTGCTCTGATTTGAATGTCAAGGATGTTTTGAACAAGTTTGTGTGAAAAATAAGGAGGTGGTGTCCTAATGTTGGTATATTATATGGTTTAAAATACTTGCAGTTTATATTTATTAGTACATTATCTATTGAAAGATCTTTTTGAAATCTATCCATGACAATCATGTGCAAACAGCCATGTTGAGCATTTTCGCACTACAGCAAATATCAAAGTGTGAAAGCGTGAAGAAACTGCTTCTGTTCAGCATGGAGGCAGTGGCACCCTGATGCTAAACATTATTTTTAGATTTCATCAAACCATTTGTTTGTTCATTTGTTTTTAACATAACATTTTATTTTGCTTCGTTTCTTATCAGTTATATCCGTACAGACAAAATAAGTTCTTATAATATGAAGCAGTCACAGTCAAAAACTGCCAAATCTTTGTGCGACCAGTTCGCTGTGGCGACCCCTAACGCAGGGAAAAAAAAGCCGAAAGAAGAAAAAAAAAAAAAAAAAAATATGAAGCAGTCACATTTTAATAATGCTGCTTATCTTATTTCGACTGTGGGTTGTGGATTTATCATGCGTTCCATATTTCCACTTTTTGTGTATATATACATTAGATTTGCAATGTTACAAAGCTAAGTCAGTCAACACTAAATAAAGTTTGCAGAACACTGCAACATAAACTGCTTAATGTAAACAACTTCAGTGCATGTCTTTGTGTACAAGAAACGTTTGCATAATGCAGCTTCTTCTTGGACCCACCTGAACAATGAATGAGCAGTTGTTTTAAAGATGACATTCACTGAGGGGTTTGCAGCTGTTGCAGAAATAGAGGCTTCTCCTTTCTGCAGGTGTCATCAATGAGCAAATGCATGAAAGCGTTGCCAAACATTTTACCTCAGATGCTCTTTTCTGATGCAAACTGGGCTTGAACCTGCAGCCTCAGGATTATGAGACTGCAACACTGACCACTGAGCTACCACAGCCCCTGAGCAGAGTAACTATTGAAAATCCATCTATCCATTATCTTTCCTTTCTGGGTCACGGGGGTCTATAGTGTCCATATCCAGCAGTCAGTGTGCAAGAGGTGGGGGACACCCTGGACAGGACTCCAGTCCATTACAGAGACAAACAACCATTCACTCTCTCATACACATCTAGGCAATTTAGAGTTACCAATCAGCCTAACATGCATGTTTTTGGTCTGTGGGAGGAAATGGAGTACCTGGAGAAAACGAACACATGCACAGAGAGAACATGCAAACTTGGCTCAGAAAGGTCCCCAGCCGGGATTTGAACCTTCTCACTCAGAGGCAGCAGCTTTACCAACTGATCCACCATGCTGCCCTACCATTACAAAAACAAAATAAAACTCTAAACTATTTTGTCTAAATTCATCAATAAATTAATAGTAAGTAAAATAAAAATAGTATTTCACATCCTAGAAGGAGCTGCCTCTGCATTACTCTAAGCAACAAAGTCTTTGTTGGGGAATCTTTCTCTCTACTCGTCTTATTTTTTTCTTTCTTTCCTCCCTCCCACCATCACTCTGAAGTTAATCCACATGTGTGCCATCATACCGCTACCAAATGAGACCCAACCTAATATCATTTTACACTGAAATATTTCCAAAGCCAGTCCTTTGTTTCATTATCTCATCACGTTTTATTGCTTTGTGCATTCACAGCCATATGAGGATGAGGTTAATTAACAAGGGAGTGTGTACAAATTCAACTACATTTGTCTGGCTGTGACATTTTATGGAAGAAAAAGGCAGTCTACTGTATTCAAATTTAACCCAACGTGTTTATCATATATGCATCTGAGTGTGCAATGGTTATGAAAAACTTTGAATGAAAAAAATGTATCATTGTAGTTTTCTTATATTGTGATCTACAAAATAAAAGTGCTTCCTTACAGATTATATTTTCTAAATGTTTTGGATTTCTCCAATAGTTCACTCAAGACAGACAGGATCCATGGCATGTGGGCGTGTTCTGGCAGCGTTTCCAGTCTAGCAGTAATTGCCGTGGAGCTGCGGCTTGTTGCTGTGTTGGTATGGATAAATGGCTGCTCTCTGCACTGTAATTCCTCTGTGTGTCACAATATGAAAGAGGCTTAAGCACAAGAGAAGAATGGTGATTGTTCTCACTGTTAGCTGTTGTCTCTCTGTTATGTTTCGACTGCGTTTCTCATCATTTCAAGTCCGCGCCTGCTCTACTGACACAGTTCAGATTTAGCTGATGATGTAAATTATGTAAATACTGTTACTGGTGTAATGGAACACCCTGGTCTCTGAAACTGTCAGTGAAAACACCTGGATTCACCTTTTCACTGAAGCTCTCAAGTGAATCTCATTTTCTCTGAAAACCTACAGTGAAGGACAAAATCACTGTTTTATTCCTGTTTAGTTTGAATGTAGAACACAAATCACTCAGAAAAGACTTCCTTTTAATTTGTGTTGTAGTGGGCATGACCGTGTCCACTTTGATACACCTGTGTATTTTTGAACTGTTCCAGAGATGACCTTTACTGACCTCTCAGTAAAGCAAGACATTTACTACAAATTATTCCATTAGTTGTAATCTGAGAACATAGTCACCAAAAGAGACTATTTCTATCTTTGATTTTAGGCTGATGTGATCAAAAGAATAACTTTTGTCATTTTCATGATATATGTTATATGCTGTTATTCTTTTAATATGGAGTATTACTGTGTCACTCCTGCTGTGTTAAAGTTGAAGTCTCGGGTCACAGAGGCCCGGCTGTTTTGTTTAGAAAGGCAGAAGACAGTTAATCTGTTGTTTTTACGAGAATGGCTCCAGCACGCTCTGTCTTTCCTAAACAATTTCTCTCTGCTCTGATTTCACCTTGAATCTTGATAACAACAAGTGAACTCCTCGACTGGTTCTGCTGGACCAATCGAAAAATGACAACTCCTCTTCATCTCAGATCTTTCCTTAAAGTTCTAAGCTGTTGCTGGAACTGATGAGTCTGCTGGGAGCTTCAAGAGATGTGAACTTTTCCCAAAGAGCTGGATGAACTCAGTCAAACGCTAAGGACAGTCATTCAGTTAAAGGCTGATAACATGCTTGTTATGAGTCCACTTCGAACGAGCGTAAGCTCAAAACTTTGTTTATTCTTTCCTGGAATAAGTTTATCTTGAAGTCAGAGGCCAGGAGCTGACGCATTTTCTGATGACCAACGCGAAACCAGGAGACGTTGAAAACGTAAACTAGAACCAGCTCGGACGTGCTGGGCATGAAGGACTCTGTGCATCTGAAAGGCTGGTGTCATTTCTTTATCAGACTCATCGTCGAAGGTAAAAAGCTGTTTACAAACGTACCTTGATTTTAGCAGAAGTCGGATGGGAAGTGTCACCTTTGGTAACATGCTCAAGACAATTTCCTGTAAACCATCTCTCCATCTTTCCTCCTATTCCCTTATCCCTCTCAATCTATCTGGAAACTATATTTAAGTCATAGAGCCTCAGACTAAATATGTTAACATCCTGTATTTGTCTGTTGTGTTACAATTTAAGTGTGCTGACGTGTTAAATTGCAAGAAAGTGAAATCATGTCAATCAAGTGTAATGGTGTTAATTTAGTTGATTTACTGTATTTTTAAGAAATGGTAGTATCTTTGACATACCAAACTAAGTTAACGTCTCTGTCACTTAATGGCTTTATTTATTTATCCATCAGAAAGATCACAGAAATATTGGGTAGACTGAAAAAGAAAGAATCCGTGAAATTACTATTCAATCTGAATAAGTAAATTAATTAAGGTAAAGAGGTCAGCTTAATACTGACCCCTGCTAAAATCCTTTACATCTGGGTGGCACCGTATGTGTTTAAAGACACAATATGGTGGTCTCCCTCATGTTTACTTCAGTGTTAATTCAGAATAACTTTTGTCATTTTATGATAATCTGTTATTCGCATGAGTTGTCACTCTTGGGGGGCGGCCGTGGTGTAGTGGTAATGGCAGTCGTCTCCCGATCGGAAAGTTGGCGGTTCGACTCCCGGGACCCGCACCATGTGTCGTTGTGTCCTTGGGCAAGACACTTAACCCTGAGTTGCTCCCGGTAGGACTGGAAAGCACCTTGCATGGTAGTCTGCCGCCACCGGTTTATGAATGTGTGTAGCATTCAATATATGTGTAGCACTTTGAGATTTTCACTAATGAAAAGTGCGTTATAAATTGAATTACAGTAATTATTATTATTATTATCACTCTTAACATGCTGGTGTATTTCTTAACCCTCCTGTTATGTTCGTTTCTGAGGTACAGCAATAATGTTCGTGGGTCAATTTGACCCGGGGAGTGTTTAATCATGTAATAGTGTCAGAAACCCAAAAAATCCTCCAAAACCTTTTTGTATCTGATTATTAACTCCAATACTAACCATGTCAGTCAATATTTGTGCAATGATGTTTTTTTTATTTCTCATAAATAAAGGATAATGACGACTAACTAATTTGGACATAAACAATGTGATTTACATTTTTTATGTTTGCTGAAAAAACCTACACACAAAAAAACAATGTTACATTTTATTTTATTTTTTTCAAAGGGTGATCTTTATAATTGAACTTGAAACACATTTACTGTTCTGGGTCAAATTGACCCGCTCATTAAAATCAAGACAAATGAGTCATGAAGATTTGTGTGGGTGGAGTTTTCCCACGGGAACAGAAAAGGTTCCCGTCAAAAGTTGTATAAACACCTGCTTTCTCACAGTTTCCTTGTGAAGTAAAGAGAATAGTGAGAAAGTGGGTTTATGTGCATGCATGTGTGCATGTGTGTGTGTATGTGTGTGTGTGTGTGTGTGTGTGTGCGTGCGTGTGTGTGTGCGTGTGTGTGTGTGTGTGTGCGTGCGTGTGTGTGTGTGTGTGTATGTGTGTGTGTGATGTGTGTGTGTGTGTGTGTGTGTGTGCGTGCGTGCGTGCGTGTGTGCGTGCGTGCGTGTGTGTGTGTGTGCGCGTGTGTGTGTGTGTGTGTGTGTAGTGAAATATGTCTCATAGTTTCAAGGAAACAAATAGAATTGGAAATGTTTTTACCCTTTTTACCATTCATTTTGACTGCCGGGTCAAATTGACCCGAACAGTATCGATGTAACAAGTAGACGCAGAGAGTGGTACAAATGTGTAAAGTGAATCATTTTCAATTTATATGTTGATTGGAACTATTAAGACAAATAGAAAAAGTTTCATGCAGAAAAAATATTTTTAACTATTTAAAAAAAAAATGTAAACTTTAAAACGGGTCAATTTGACCCGTAACATAACAGGAGGGTTAATATGTGAATGATCATTACTAGGCTGGTTTATTCTGCAGTACGATGGTGTTTAAAACTGTGTGAAAGTTCAGGGTATGTGTTAAGTTGAACTTCTCAGTTTTGTCTATGAGTTAGACACAATAATCACTTTACTGGCGACTCCGTCTGTCTGCTTCTCTAAACAGTTTTCCTATACAACCTTCAGATTTTCAACTCTATGACCTGCAAAGTCACTCCTTTATTTTTGGTAATAATAATAATAATAAACTTTATTTGTATAGCACCTTCCACAATGCCTTGCATTGACCAAGGTGCTTAACAGGATAAAAAGAAGAATAAACGGGAACAATAGATCAATGAAAATAGAATAAGAAACCACAGCGATAAAAGAAGGCAATGGAAATAAAAAATGCTACATACTAAAATAACACAAGTAATAAAAGTTACACACAGAAAGCTTTTTTGAACAAGTGGAAATAAAAATGCAATTGAAATAAAGATGCTACATACTAAAATACAAAATAATAAAAGTTACACACTGAAAGCTTTTTTGAACAAGTGGGTCTTCAGTTTGGTTTTGAACAGAGTCGGATCGGAGGTGGCACGCAGCTCAAGGGGGAGGCTGTTCCAGGCTTTTGGGCCGGCAACAGAAAATGACCGGTCTCCCCATTGCTTGTACCTCGAGCGAGGCACCTCCAGCAGGTGTTGACTGGCAGATCGTAGGTCCCTGCCAGGCTGATGGACTTTCAGAAGTTCTGAGATGTAGAGGGGAGCAAGTCCATTCAGAGCTTTGAAAACAAACAGCAGCAACTTGAACTGTATCCTGAACTGAACTGGGAGCCAGTGTAGAGAGGACAGGACAGGAGTGATGTGTTCATATTTTCGTGTGTTGGTCAAAAAGCGCGCGGCAGAGTTCTGTACAAGCTGTAAACGGGAGATGGAGGATTGATTAATGCCAAGATACAAAGCATTACAATAGTCAAGTCTGGAGGTCACAAAGGCATGGATGGCCTTCTCCAGATCACCACGACTAAGAAATGACTTGACTTTGGAGAGCAGACGGAGTTGGAAGAAGCTGGTCTTGACAACAGAACTGATCTGTTTATCAAACTTTAAATTGGAGTCAAGCTGCACTCCAAGATTTCTGACCACCGAGTTGAAGTGGGGGAGGGGAAAACCAACACTGGGACTGGGAAGGATGTTGCTGGTGTCATCAGGTGCACCAAACAAAATGCATTCAGTTTTATCTGTGTTTAGGTGGAGGAAGTTTTGAGAGAGCCAGTGCTTAATGTCATTTAAGCAGTTGACAAGAGTGTTTGAACTGAGTGAGGGGTTGGGAGTGACTGGCAGATAGATTTGTAAATCGTCTGCATACATGTGAAAAGACAGGTTATGACGTGTGATGATTGATCCTAATGGCAGCATGTAAAGAGAGAAGAGGACTGGCCCTAGAATAGATCCCTGTGGTACGCCGGAGGTCAGAGGGGTTGATGAAGAGGAGGACAGATCGCCTATCATGACAGAAAAAGTTCTCCCAGACAGATAAGATTTGAACCATTCAAGCACAGCTCCCTGGAGGCCAACCTGCTGAGACAAGCGGTTGATTAGTACCTGATGGTCAACGGTGTCAAAAGCTGCTGAGAGGTCTAACATCACCAGCAGAGCAGGGTTTTTTGCATCCAGAGACAGAAGAATGTCATTCTGTACTTTGAGCAGTGCAGATTCAGTGCTGTGACGAGCTCGAAAACCTGACTGAAATTTTTCAAACAGGTTGTTGAGTTCTAGAAAAGATTGAAGTTGAATAAAAACAATCTTTTCTAGGACCTTTGATAGAAATGACAGATGGGAAACTGGCCTGAAATTAGAGAGAGCTGTAGGATCTAGGCCTGGTTTTTTTAGAAGAGGCCTGACCACAGCATGTTTGAAAGCAGATGGCACATAACCTGAAGTTAGACAGCTGTTGATAAATGACAAAACACAAGGACCAATTACATCAAAGCATTGTTTGAACATTTTAGAGGGAATGATGTCCAGAGAACAGTTTGTTGGTTTCATCTGCTGAACCACCTTGGTGAGTTGAGGCAGTGAGACGAGATCAAACTGGTCAAAAACAGCAGTGGTTATTGTAGAGGTACATGACAGGATGGTGTTGGATGAACTGACAATGTTCTGTCTGATAGAGTCTATTTTGTTGACAAAATAGCTCTGAAAGTCATCACAGGTAGACTGTGTGGCAGTTTTCAGAACATCGACAGATGGATTGATGACAGACTGGAGTGTGCTGAAAAGCGTCCTCGGCCGGTTGGAGCTGGTGGAGATTAAGTTGGAGAGGTACTGTGACTTGGCCTGTTTCACAGCGTTATCATACTCACAGAGACAGTCTCTCAGTATTCCCTGAGATACATGAAGCCGGTCGCGCTTCCATTTTCGCTCTGCTTGTCTGCAACGTTGTCGAAGAGCTCGCGTCGTTTCGTTGAGCCATGGTGATGGTCTGTTTTTTGAAGATGTCTGTCTGAGAGGAGCGATGGAGTCCATGATCGTCGTGCAGGTGTGATGGAAGGAGCTGATGAAGTCCTCAGGATGTAGAGATGGGTCCAGGCTGACAGCAGAGCAAAATTCAGTGCTCTTAAAGGCATCAGTAAACTCATTTGGAGTTAATGGGTTGATGGAGCGGCAGAAACGTGCTGGGAGAATAGCCTTTGGTGCAGGAGTGGTGAAAAATTCAAATAATATGGGAAAATGGTCTGAGATACAGGTGTCCAGGATCTCCACAGCAGGTATTTGAAGGCCGTGGGAGATAATTAAATCCAGTGTATGACCCAGGGTGTGTGTGGCCCCCGAGATCGACTGTGACAGGTTAAAAGAGTCCAGGAGGTTCTGAAACTCACATCCAAGCTGATTACTTGGGCAGCAGGTGTGCACGTTGAAGTCTCCACAGAAAAGCCAAGAGTCAAACTTTGGTAGCAAGTCCGCCAGTAGTTCTGAAAACTCACTGACAAAGTTTTTATTGTATTGTGGGGGCCTATAAAAAACGCCACACAAAATAGGTTTAGCAGATTCCAGCACAAAAATCATGCTTTCAAAACTGGAATAGTTTTTCTGAGGCAACAAACGGTACTTGAATGCATCACTGAACACAGCAGCCAGGCCCCCCCCCTTTCCTGCCCCACGCGGGGCGCTCAGGTGGGAGTAGCCATTTGGAAGAAGCTCAGAGAAGCAGCTGTTGTCTCCTGTTTTCTGCCAGGTTTCAGTAATCAAAAACAGATCCAGACGATGAGTTGAGATCAAATCACTTAATATAAAAGTTTTATTAGTAATTGATCTGGCGTTAAACAATGCTGCACGTACTGGAACGCTGCCAGTTACGTCACTCTCAGCTCGAGCGAGCGGGCGGAGGTGTTGTTTAACGCTGCCTCGCTTCACTGTTTTCCTCACCGGGGGGCAAGATGGATACTGGTCGCTGGCGACATGATTGATAGCAACAAGGCTTCTGTGGCGACGAGCGAAGGAACGGCGGACATCAAAGACGCTGAATTCAGGAGGTAAGTCAGCCGTCGGCGTGTTGTGAGACGAGAGATACTTTTTAAATCTCACCAGGACGCCTGCCCTCGTAGGCTGGGATCGAAGCCAGGAACGGTGGTGGTGGAGGAGGCTTGAAATGTCCATATTTGCCAGTAGCCGGTGTGTTGATCAGCGAGTCTCGGAGACTTAGAAGAGTTGAGCGATCATAGACCAGGAGCGAGGATGCATCGTCGATGAAAAGAAGGCAGAACACGAACAGCAGTAAAAAGTTCAGGAGACGAGTTAGACAGCAGCCCGTGACAATAGGCGCCATCTTGAACTAAACCAAATCAAAAACCCAAACTGCACCAACTTTCAGTCCAAATGCTCTCTCAGATAAAAAGTTTGTTTGAAGCAGGATGAGGAAACGCCCACTCAATCCATCCAGGCGTCGGCGCGCCGAAATAAAAAGAAACAATCTCACCAGAGTCTCAAGGTCCTTTTAGCGTGCCTCCCCTGCAGTCCTGGGTAAAGGAAAAGTTACTGATCCACCGCGATCCCAACTCTAGGTGATACACAGTCCACAGGCAGTCCAGGGCAACGGCCTCACGCCAAATCCTTCTCAGCAGGTGCGCACTCCCAGGTGAGTCAGAGAGAGAGAGAGAGAGCAAGCGCCGTCACTTCCTCCTCCTTTTAAGTCCACTCCCCCACCGTCTCCAAAACATATTATTACAAAACAATTTACACAAACAAATAAACAAGTTCAAACTTTCATTTGGAACACACTTGTTACCTTGCAGGAGACAATAATTAATAATAAATGGTCATATTTGCAGCGTAGATAATATAACAAGATAAGGAAACCAATGAAAATAAATGGAAATAAATCTAACGCTGTATAAATTGATCAGTGACCATTACAAGGTAACGACAAACCGAGACCGATGGGCCTGTTTCCCAGCACCTTTAGCAATGTCTGTTGCAGACAGACCCGAGGCACGCAGACCTGCTGGAGAAAGCACGCAGGGCAACAGACTTTGTGCTCCATATGATGGGACAACAGCTGTTGCTCAAGGCAGAGGCATGGCTGAGGTGGTCATCGCACAATGTGGATTACTCTAACTGACCTCCCGGAGGGACCAAAAATTCCTTTTCTGCACCACTCCATAGAGCCGACGGGATTATTCGGAAAAGCTCTGGATCGAATTCAGACCAGACTGGACCAGAGGCGCAAACAGGCTGAGGCTCTCCGGGTAGGCATTAGGGATGCACCGATCCACATTTCTCACTTCCGATCCGATCCGATACTTATTAACTCAGTATCGACCGATACCGATACTTTCCCGATCCGATACTGTTCAGGTATTTGACTCTGTATAATGAAACTTTTGCACCCAAACTATTCATTTTAACATTGTGTGAGATAAACCCAATGAAGACACTCTTAAGCCTTACAATAGGGAACCCCCTTATTGTAAGGCTTAAGAGTGTCTTCATTGGGTTTATCTCACACAATGTTAAAAAGGGCAGTCACAGATTGTGATTGAACACAAGTGCTCTTTGAAGCTGGATCGGAAAAGTATCGGCAGGTTTGATCCGATACCCGATACTTAAATAATGCTGGTATCGGATACCGATACCGATACTGGATCGGATCTGCCCCATCCCTAGTAGGCATCCCCAGAAGAGCTTTCGCCCCCCCCAGGGAGTCAGCTGGGAGCAGAGCCCCGTAGCCTCAACACCACTCGACCACGCGTGTCCCACCGCAAAAGCGGCCGGCATACGAGGCCGAGCACCAGCAGAGACCACCGCCGGACCCGCCTCGGGCCGAACACGTCTGGAGTAAGAACAGATTTGTTCCCCGCCAGGCGGTCAGACACAGGGCCTCCTCGGCAAACCGGGATGCCAGACAGAAACGGGCCTGACGAACCAGGCCCTCTTCTTGACTTTACACGATCACCCGCCAATGCCGTACGGGAAATGATCTTTTCACGTCCAGACTGTTTGTAACATGGTACAAAAAGCTGATGACTTTACTTTACGCATGAATCATGTTTTTTCTGCTGTGAATGACATAAAGTCAAATATGTCGTTACACATAAGCACGAATAAAGCTCAAAAAACAGCCCCTCTCTGTTTTCTTGACTCAAAAAAACCACAACAAACAAAACACGGTAACATCAGCAGCACGGCCTCCCCTGCTCTTCCAGCCAACATAAAGGGCGGGGGCCACCATTCCCCCCTCCCTCACGGCTCATGGGGTGTTAGTTTAATCAATAAACCCCAGCTGGGTGCCTCGGGTCTGTCTGCAACAGACATTGCTAAAGGTGCTGGGAAACAGGCCCATCGGTCCTCACAGAGACAGGTGAGGGGGGTCACGTGTTCCAGTCCCCGCCCCGTGGTAAATCACGGGGCCGGCAATACACAAATCAAATGATCCTGTGTCACGTACGCGCTCCAGGGGTGCACGACGACAGAACCTGGCAGCCCACCTTCTGGGCCGACTCCTATTCATTGGATTCCAGTAAGTGATGGGAGGTTACAACAGAAGCCCACAGGCCTAAACCAGTGTCACACATTCACAAAGGAAGTGGTGATGATACTGTAGCTTGTGTAAACACTCAATGCAGAGCTGAAATGGCACCAGGGCTAAATCAGATCCCTCTTCCTTCTAATCGAAGGGGACTGGACTTTCTGCCACCAGCCAAACAAAAAACCGCTCAACACGGAGGACTGTCTCAGACAGCTGTACATCCGTTTGCTGAATCTGTCCACTTATCCTCAGTGGGCAACGTGCCCTGCTCAAGCAATGATCCTGCAGCGTGTGACCGCGCTTGCTGCACGAGACCCCTCCATCAGGTGAAACACAGCCTCCCGGAAGTTCACCAGGCCCCAGGGCACTGATGAGACCGGAGAACAGTGATCCAGACCCAACTACGAAGCAGGCTGGAGTCAGGAGGTCTGTTCGTATCCAGAACTTGTACCCACTCCGAACCATGACTTCCCACAAGAACAGGAAAAACAGGTATTCTGTTCCGCTTTTGGCCAATAATGTCAGAAGATTTCCTCTATCTCCTAACACTCTCAATGAAAGAGGTATGGAGGTGCTGTCCTTTTTCTCCTGCTCCTGTCCTCACTCAGGAAGAGAAAAGGCTGAAGGCTCTCTGCCCCGTGAGGGCTTTAAGCACTTACATGCAGAGAACAGTTGAATGGAGTAGAACAAACCAACTGTTTGTGTGCTTTGCAACACCGGCTACCGGAAAGGCCCTATCAAAGCAGCGCCTCTCACACTGGGTGACTGAGTCCATAAAAAAGGCATACAGTAGCAAAGGTCAACAGGTGCCCTCTGGAGTGCATGCCCACTCCACTTGGGGCCTGGCCACCTCGTGGTCGTTGTTCAAGGGTGTACCAGTGGCAGAAATCTGTGCGGCTGCAAACTGGAGCTCTACAAATAAGTTTGCAAAGCATTACAGTTTGGACCTTACTGCGTGTGATGTCACTCAGGCTGTCCTTTCTAACACACTGTAGAAAGCGACCTTGAGATGCCTATTGAATAAAGGCGGACGTTCACACTAGGATGTATTTTACTGAGCATTTCAAGGGCGTGAATTAATTACGGTCCCATAGCATCTATGTTGCACCGAGTGACTGACTGATAAGGGAACTGAAAGTTATGCACCATAACTCATGTTCCCTGAAGGAAGGGAACGAGGTGCAACATACTTGGCCCTTTTCAATGCTGAAAGCTCGGTGAAGTGCATTTTGGAGAAAATAGGATGGGCGTCAGCGCCTTAAAGTGAAACTAAACCCAAATTTAACTTTTTTTAGCTGATAAACTCCCTAGAATGTGTTAAAAAGGTTTCATAGCACTATTTCTGTGTTAATTTTCATGAAATTGTTCGTATTAATTTAAATCGGCAATATTTGGTCTAAAAACGAGTATTCTGTAGTCCTATGGGTTGAACTATGGTATTGCACCCTTATTTTCTCATTTGTTTACGATTCGCACAGTCATTAATTTTCGCACAATTTCGTCACATCCTCTGCTACCTGTGTATAAAAGTGGAGCCACTCCCCCGAGAAGGTCACTCCCCCTCCAGAGTTCAGGGGTTGGATTAGCGATTAGCAACATAGCATTAGCATAGAAGAGCCACGATGTTCCAAGAAAGCTTTTCAAACTGATGTTCACCCACCCTTACAGCATCAGGTTACAATCCGTTTGGAGGTGAGTACCATTTTACATCTTTCCATTGCATAATTTATCTATTGAGTATATGGCGTGTTTCTTCATGTGTTGTTTATTGCGGCCTGCAGCGTTGCTTCGGTGTGGCCCCACATAAGGTTGCGGCGTTTTCATCTGTTGCTGATCAACGTTAGTTTGTATTGTAGTTGTGTCTAAATACTAAAAATCTAGTGTTTCTTATGAACACTTAGTGTGTGAACTCTTATGAACTCAGATAAGGAAGACCGCGACATCAAAAAACAATGGAGACTAGCTGTTGGTAATTTTAGCTGTTGTACTAGTTACGATGTTTTATACACGGTGTTCTTTTGCTGCAAATAATGTTGTGGATCAAAGGTATTTATAAAATAAATACTGACCCGTTTTTTCAAATTGGACCAAAGCTGGTCCATCTTCCATCTGAATTCGGTGTTCAGTAGCTCAGAGAGCCAGACGGGACCGTTCAAAAAAATTCTGTCGGACCAGGTTCGGGAGCTTACCCCATCGGTCATTCTTGCCCGGCCAGGTGAGCCCTAAAGCCGGAGAGCCGCCCACGAAGACCCGGTGTTTCTTCTGCCACTCACTGGACTCCGTTTGAACGTTCCACCTGGATCTGCGGTTCTCCTGTGGTTTCTCCTGGTTTTCAACAACATTAGCAGGGAAGTTTTTTACTTTTGCTGACTTTTTCTGCTGTCCTTTGTTGACCTCGTGGCGTGGGGGGAAGAAAGCGTACCTGGTGCGTGAGCGTGGGGGAGGTGTTTTTGACTGGACCAGAAACGAACCGAACTGGCTGTGGGGACATCACCTACATTAAGTCCATATTAAGTCTGTTTCATCTCCATGAACCTGAGCCCATCTGCGCGCGTGTGTTTGCAGCTGAGTGGAGCCGACTGGAGCTGCGCTCTCTCTGTTCTGTGTTCTCACGCGCATTCATCTGAGGGACGTGCGGATGTTTGAACTGCTGCTGAAATAATTCTGGAGCTAAGGTTCTGTTGGCTTCAGTTTGAACTGCTGCTGAAATAATTCTGGAGCTGAGAGGTTCTGTTAGGCTTCAGCCCCTCTGGACTTGTTGTTTTTTAGGCTTCAGTTTGAACTGCTGCTGAAATAACTCTGGAGCTGAGAGGTTCTGTTGGCTTCAGCCCCTCTGGACTTGCTGTTTTTTTTTTCTGGAGATGGCTTTTTTTTTCTTTTTTCTTTTTTTAAAGAACCTCATTTGTTGTTGTGAGCTCATTTGTTGTTGAGCTCAACAATAAACATCTTACCTGCTGCAGATAACTTTAGTCAGAGAGTCAGAGTCAGAGAGAATTTATTGTCATTTGCACCGCATGTAGTACATGTGTTGAAAACGAGATTATGTACACAGGGTCCCAGTTACATCCAACAACAAATGCAAGAGAAATACAATAATAACATCTAGGATTAACTAAGAGAGACATCACATCAGCTAGTAATACACTAAGCCCTAATGTAGTAGAAAAACATCATTATAAACAGCAGCACGAACATGAGCAGATGGTCACAGATGAACGCAGCAACAAGAAACAGATGGTCACAGATGAACGCAGCAACAAGAAACAGATCAGTACAGTATCAGTATGATGTGACATTTTGCAGTGTTTATTCTTATTATTTATTTATTCATGAGTCTGACAGCCTCAGGGTAGAAGCTGTTTCTCAGTCTAGTGGTTCTACATTTGATGCTCCTCAACCTCCGTCCCGAGGGGAGTGGTGCAAAGAGTGAGTGTGCTGGGTGAGTGAGGTCTTTCATGATGCAGGTGGCTCTTTTTCTGCATCTGGAGGTGTAAATGTCTGTGATGGTGGGGAGACTGACTCCCACAGACTTCTGTGCAGCCTTCACCACTCTCTGCAGAGCTTTTCTCTCTGCAACTGTGCAGCCTCCATGCCACACGTTGATGCTGGAGCACAGGACGCTCTCCACTGCACACCTGTAGAACGAGGTGAGGACTGGGCTTCTCAGACCGGCTCGTCTCAGCCGTCTGAGGAAGTAGAGTCTCTGATGACCTTTCTTGATCAGGCTGGTGGTGTTATTGCTCCAGCTGAGGTTATCATTCAAGTGTACACCCAGGTATTTGTAGCTGGAGACCACCTCCACCGCAGATCCACCTATATACAGTGGGGTGTGGGTGTGTTTGTTCCTTCTGAAGTCCACAATCATCTCCTTCGTCTTCTTCACATTCATGTGAAGGTTGTTCTCTTTGCACCAGCTCTCCAGATGTTCCACCTCCTGTCTGTAGCTGGATTCATCATTATCTGTGATGCATCCCACCACAGCTGTATCATCTGCAAACTTAACAATATGACAGCCTGGATGTGTGGCTATACAATCATATGTGAGCAGAGTGAACAGAAGAGGGCTCAGCACACATCCCTGAGGAGAGCCAGTGCTGAGGGTGATGGTGGAGGAGGAGAAGTTGTGGATCTTCACGGACTGTGGTCTGTCTGTTAAGAAGTCTAAGACCCAGTTACAAATAGAGGGGCTTAGTCCAAGTGTGGATAGTTTGTCTATCAGAGTTTGGGGGATCATGGTGTTGAAGGCAGATGTGAAGTCCACAAAGAGCAGACGCACGTATGAGTCCTTCTGATCCAGGTGGGTGAGAGCAGTGTGGACCACGGAGGAGATGGCGTCCTCTGTTGATCGGTTCTCACGATATGCATATTGATGAGGGTCCTCGTTGATGTTGACGGCTGTCTTGATGTGGGACATGACCAGTTTCTCAAAACATTTAGCGACTATCGGGGTGAGAGCCACCGGTCTGTAGTCATTCAGACCAGTCACTGTGGAGCTTTTTGGGACTGGGATGATGGTGGCGGTCTTCAGGCAGGTGGGAACTGACTCCAGTGCAAGTGAGGTGGTGAAGATGTCAGCCAGCACCTCACAGAGCTGGTCCGCACATTCCTTCAGAACTTTCCCTGGGATGTTGTCTGGACCCGTTTAAAGAGCCTCATTTCGTTGTTGTGGGCTGTTTGTGGATCAAACGAGCGGAGAGTGAAGCGCGGAGGATCTGGATCGTCGCTGTTTGGTGCCTGTTCCACAATGTTGGGGAGCTACTTGTGGATCAGACGGGCAGAGAGAATTGTGCGCTGCTAAGGATCAGGAGCTGCTGTATCTGTTGTTTGGTGCTGTTCACGCTGTGGGGAGCTATTTGTGGATCAGACGGGCGGAGTGAATCGTGCGCCGCTGAGGATCAGGAGCTGCTGTTGCTGTTGTTTGGTGCCTGTTCCACACTGTTGGGGAGCTACTTGTGGATCAGACGGGCAGAGAGAATTGTGCGCCGCTGAGGATCAGGAGCTGCTGTTGCTGTTGTTTGGTGCTGTTCACGCTGTTCCCTTTGCTGTCCTGATACAGGCTACAATCATGCCTTTAATTTTAAGAGGCATTTCTGGCATCACACTCTGCTGTTTGCTGCAAATTGCTTGTTTCTACCTGTTGATTCTGGATCCAGCTTGTGTTAACCAGGACCACATCCATTCATATTCACAGGGGGGCATCACACTCTATCACACAAACTGTAGTTGGGCCTCCTCAAAGGAACTGTTTGCACACTTAAATTGTGACGCTTTATGGTCAGAGACTTTTCTGCATCATTCATATTACTGTCATTATTTTCAGTTCTCAGACTACCTGGAATCACTAAATCTTATCAACTCATCTGGATCTGCCCATCACTGCGACTTTCATTGTTTTTGGGCTCTGAATGATCGTATCTTCATTAATGTTTCACATGGTTCAATTATGGGGGAAAAATGTCACACTGTTAACTCCTGTAATTACACATCACTGACAAAGAAGTCAAGTAAATGTCTGATATTAATGTTGTTATTGATCTCAGGGATTCAGCCAAACCCAGGGCCAATCACTAACTACTGTACACCTAATGAGTTTAAAAATATTTCAGGTCTCCGTTTTCTGCATGTAAACGCTCGTAGCCTTCTAAAAAAACTTGATGAATTGAAAATCCTAATCACTTCTTCTGGGGCAGATGTGATCGTTATCTCTGAAACTTGGCTCAACGATTCTGTTTTGAAAAATGACTTGGCAATCAATGAATTTAAGATCTATCGTTGTGACCGTAATACAAGGGGAGGTGGAGTCGCTATTTACATCAGAGATTCTTTGGCTGCCAGGATTGCATCTAAAAAAACAATCGCAAACCAGTTTGAGGCTTTAGCTGTGAACATCACTTTGAAAGGAGGTCAGCCCTTAACTGTTGTTGGTTGTTATCGTCCCCCCTCCGCAACACCTGAAGCTCTGTCCTCCCTGACTGAATTCATAGGAAATTTAAAACACAATGAGATCGTTTTGGCTGGAGATTTCAACATTGATTGGAATAAGTCGACCCCCCTCTGTGATAAATTCAAAGAATGTTGCCTATCTCTCAACCTAACACAACTTATCGATTCTCCCACCAGACCAAACATAAAATGTCCCGAAAAATCTTCTATCTTAGATCTGTTTTTCACAAATGCACCTCACAAATTTCCTGGTATAGGTGTATTTGCCAACGTTTTGAGTGATCATTCCGTAATAGCAGCTCTTAGATCTACTAAACTTCCACCTGCTAAGCCCAGAATAATTCAAAAAAGGGATTTGAAACGTTTCAGTGAACAGTCATTCCTTTGGGATCTATCCCTCTTTGATTGGCAACGTATCCTACAAATCAATGACGTGAACACCGCTTGGAACTATTTTCACAATAGTTTCATTCTCTTTGTAAACAAACACGCACCTTTCCGGCAGTTCAGGATAAAGAGCCGTGACAGCCCCTGGTTTACTCCTGAACTAGCTGATCTCCTGCACTGGAGAGATCATCTTTGGGCCGCAGCGAGAAAATCACACTCAGACACTGATTGGTTGAAATTTCGGCAGCTAAGGAATAAATGTACAACTGCCATCAAAGCCGCAAAACGTAACTACTTCTTATCTCAGACCTCCAAAAATCTAAACGATCCTAAAAAATTCTGGAAAACCATCAAATCTCTCTCAGGCACCCCCCAATCATCATCTGACCTCCCATCACAATTTCTTGTTGACTCTGTTCCTGTGTCAAATAAGCACGAGATCCTGAACTGTTTCAATAAACATTTTGTTGCTTCTAGTTCATTATTTGACACAGTTACAAACGGAAAATCAGCCACTTTATCTAATAATCAAACTTCTACAAATCAAATCCCTCCTACAAGTCAACCATCTGTTAATCACACCTTCTCTTTTTCTCCGTTCTCAGTCAGTGAGGTAAATAAACTGTTAAATGATCTTGATCCTAAAAAATCTGCAGGTCCAGATGAACTTCCACCTTATTTCTTAAGGCTGGCTGCTCATATCATCACAGTCCCTGTGACCCACATCTTTAATCTGTCCATAAGCCAAAACACCATTCCGGATGCTTGGAAAACAGCCTTTGTTCTTCCTTTGCTGAAGGGAGGTGACCCCACCTCATTGAACAATTATCGACCGATCTCTAAACTCTGCATCTTAGCCAAGGTTCTAGAAAAACTGATAAACTCTCAGATCAAAAACTATCTGGACTCATTTAACATCTTACCTCTTCATCAATCTGGTTTCAGGAAAAAACACAGCACAACAACTGCTTCTCTGAAGGTTCTGAATGATGTTGTTGAAGCATTGGATGCTAAGGACTATTGTGCTGCACTTTTCTTAGACCTGTCTAAAGCTTTTGACACTGTGGATCATAACATCCTGTGTCATAAGCTCTCAGAAATTGGTTTCTCTGATCACACCATCGGTTGGTTTTCTAACTATCTTTCCAATCGGAGGCAATGTGTTCAACATAACGGTACTTCTTCCAGCTATTTAACAGTTAAAAATGGTGTACCACAAGGCTCAGTTTTAGGACCCACTCTCTTTACAATCTACATAGCTAATGTAGGTCACTGCATCCCTGATGCATCCTTACATTTCTATGCTGATGATACAGTTGTTTATTGCCGAGCTAAAACAGTAGCTAAGGCTTTCCAGTTACTGCAATCCGCTTTTGACATCATCCAGTCAGATTTGTTCCGTCTCAAACTTGTCCTAAATGCTGATAAAACAAAAGGGATGTTTTTTTCAAATAGGAAGGCGGTTCCAGCAGATCCTCCTCTGATTTTATCTTCAAATGGTGTACCTATCGAGTTTGTTGATTCCTATAAATATCTGGGTATCCTGATCGATTCACATCTCTCTTTTAAACTCCACGTGGAAAACCTAGTGAAGAAACTGAAAGTTAAACTGGGTTTCTTTTTCAGAAACAGATCATGTCTATCACTGAATGTTAGGAAACGCCTTGTATCTGTGACTTTCCTTCCCTCCATTGATTACGGTGACATTCTCTACATGAATGCTCCTACAAGCACCCTGCGGATGTTGGATGTTGTCTATCATGGTGCACTAAGATTCATAACTGGTTGTGATTATCGTACCCACCACTGCACCCTGTATTCACTGGTTAACTGGACATCATTAACCTCACGCAGACTCTTCCACTGGTACATTTTCATCTTTAAATCACTTCTTGGTCTGCTGCCCTCATACATCTCCTCCTACATGTCTTTGCGTGAGTGCAGCTACAGTGTGCGCTCTCAGGACATGATTACCTGCAGTGTTCCGTCAGTGAGGACTGAACTTGGAAAAAGGGCCTTCTCCTACTCTGCTCCTGCTTCATGGAATATCTTACAAAAAGATCTGAAGCTCTCGACCTTGACTTCTCTAAATGGTTTTCAGAATCTGTTGGAATCCTGGCAAAAACCAATGCAGATTTGTTCCTGTCTTTGATTTTATACGTCTACCTTATAATGTTTTGCTAGTTTTTTGATACTTTGTTAAAAGGAGGAATGTGTATATATGTATATATATATGTTATATATATATATATATATATATGTATATATATATATATATATATATGTATGTGTATGTATATATATGTATATATATATATATATATTTTTTTTCTCTCTCTCTTTTGTTTTCTATTGTTTATTGTTTGATTGTTTATTGTTTAAGGAAATTCTACCATTGCTGTTCATTGTTCTTTAGTTTTAGCAGGTCGCTTTCGTAAATGAGCCCATGAGGTTCAAAAGATTTACCTGACTAAATAAAGGTTGAATGAATGAATGAAAAAAAATAATATGTACTTGGTGAATGAGTATCATGGGCAGCAGTATTTATTTTGCACTGGGTCATCTGTTTGACATATCAACAAAGTGAAAACAGTAATGTTTCTCAAGTACAGTATGCTTGTTTGTAAGGTGATTAAAATTAGTTTTTTGTTTTTAGATCCATGAGGCGTTCGACATCCAGGGAGTCTCTGAGCCGTGCTTCACAGACATCAAGCATCAAGGAGACATGTTGACAAATCACTTTGGAGGTGACATGAGAGCTGATTCACCAGGTACTGTATTCATGTTTTATTTATTACTTTTGTACCCTACCCTCTGTCTGCAGGT
>JBBPBX010051433.1:14521-24589 GCA_038048925.1 Garcialebias charrua | reverse complement strand
CCGATTTGCGGAAGTGGGCGCACAGAGGGAGGATCTGCTGTTCATTTCTTCAAAATTTAACAAGATAAGCACCTGAAAACCACTATTTGTTTGCTTGACATTATAGTAAAGGTGTGTCGCAAGTGAATTTTTACTTCATAAATGCACTTTGACTGTCAAATCTTTGTTAAGAAATCAGGTCTCTCTTGTAAATGAGTCCCAGAGGCTCATTGGGATTAACCTGTCTAAATAAATGTTGACTGGAAAAAAAAAATCAGCTACATTTTCAAATATTTGTTGCCTCTGTGCTACGGGAGCAAGCAGAGGGAGGAAATCAGGGAGGAACGCTCCGCATTTCTTCGAAATTTAACAAGATAAGCACTTAAAACAATAACTTGTTTACCCAACTTTATAGTAACATTATAGTAAAGGTGTGTCTCAGTTGGAAAAAAAGTTGAAAAAAAGGTGTGACGTACAGGCCGGAAAATACGGTAGTTTCCTAGACTTTCTACCTGTCCCAAAGTCGTCTCATTGCTCACACTTTTCTGACTTACAGAAACTAAACTGAGAAAGGTGTGAGACACATTGCAACAACTGTGTGGCTATTTACAGAAAGCACAAGAGCAAGGGCCTGTGACTTGCAAACAAAATGAGGAACCGTCACCAACATTTCAACACATTTTAGAATCTTCTTGTGAATGCTGTTCACAATTTAACTGTCACAGCCCAGCGAGATACTGGCCGAACGCCATGACTCTTGGAATTGTTCATAACCCATTTTTGAATGAAATTTTGTTTCAGTAGACCACGTTCTTGTGTAACAGTGGTTGTTTTATGGGTTCAGACCTTTTAGATTTGAGCAGAGATGGAGACAATCAAAGAACTATATGTCGTTGAGCAGTTTATTTTCCAAAATCTTTAGCTCTTTATCCATATTATCTTGATAAATATTTTTTGGGTGTAATATTTAGAATGGGCAGGAGTAAAAAAAAAAAGTATTGTGCTAATCTAATCCCAGATTTATCACAGTCCATAAGCTTCCAAATTTTAAGCAAAAAAAGCATTTCACAGTTTATCTCCAAACAGGATTACACAATGTCATACCATAATCCTGCAGTACCGCTCCCATCTTTTCCTGAGCCAATTCAAGAACTCCAAGCTCATCCATCTGGCATCCCCGATGCCACGCTTCTCCTCTATCTGAGGCACTGTATGAAATGAAACAGACAGCTGGTCGTGTGTTTATCTCAGTACCATCCCTATAACTGCCTTTCAGATCCAAACCAGTTTCATAAAGTCATACATGTCAGGGATAACTCAATGATGGCACAACGACTATTCAATTAGCAGCCCTGTTTTATTCCCCCCAGTTTGCTCTGCTGTGAACACACTGCAGAGTTTTTAATGAATGTGAACACTGAGGACTCCCAGGTGACCTGCTGGTGCTGTGGAGTGATAATGAATGGGACGAGCGCTTGGAGGAGCCTGTCCAAGCTGCAGCTTTAGCCATTACTCATTCACTGCGGCAGGAGACGACTGCTTGATGTCCACTCAGTCCAGACCGAGGATGTTGACTCTTTGAACTTGGAGATGAGAGGTGAGCCCACACCTGTGTGGGACTCGGGGAACACCACCGTTTGGGAGGAGTACCTTGACGTTGTCCTTGTAGCGGCAAACTGCTTGGTCCTGCTGATCACCTGTGTCGTGGGGGTTGCGGCAAACACTTTTGTCATCCTGGCAGTGTGTCACCAAAAGTCACTGCAAACCTCGGTCAATGCTCTGGTGGTGAATCTGGCTGTTGTGGACTTTCTGCGTTGCGTAATCGACTGTCCTGTTCTGCTGAACATCATCGCAACGGTCCACGAAAGAGGACGAGTGCGCAGTTTGGTGTGTGACACACAAATGGCCTCTTTCTCTTTCAGCTGCTGCGTTCAGTTGTCGACATTAACGTGCATAAGTGCAGAGAGGTACCAGGCTATTGCAAAACCCTTCGAAGTCAAACAACGAAAGAAACGAGTCAGGACACTGATTCCTCTCACGTGGACCTTGGCCATTCTGGTGGCAGCTTTTTGTCACATTTTTCTCAGAGACTCACCTGTGTATGTAAGATGCCAAGGATGGCCAAGAGGAACATTCCTTTCCTATGACACCAATGGACTTTACGTGCTGCTCCCGCTGTGGGCAGCTTGTTTTGGTCTCATCACTGGATTCTACATGCGCATTTTTGCTTTGCTGAGATCCCACAACCGCAAAATATTTGACAAAGGTATTTCTGCTCCCAACAAGGACTCGGCGGAAGATAAGCAAAACCGAGGAAGCACCGTTGTGGAAAATCTCCACGGTAAACCTGAGCCGGAAGAGATCCTGAGTGTTGCTCAAACACAGCCGGAGTCAAATCAATTCAAGAAAAAATCCCCACTGACCTCAGGAGAAGCTCCACAGGGTGAATCCATCGGTTCTGAGGGGGAAACAGAATTTAAAACTACAGCAGAGATGAGTCACTTAGATCGACCCCACCCTCTTGCAGGGCAAGTTGAGAAGAAACCACTAAAACTGGAGAGCCGCAGCCCCATTTCCATGAAAACAGAAACAGATCCATCAGATCAAGACCCCGCTGCAAACATTCAGAGCTCACACAGGGCGTCGCAAAATGCGCCAACCAATTTTCACACTGAGAATCTGAAAACTGACATGGCATCCAGAGAGACCAGCCTGCACGTTGCAACGCCTGAACACAGACAGGATCCTGAAGCTGCTTCCTTCCCAAGGACTGATCTGAAACAGGTCAATAACAGCGACGGAGAAGCAGCTCCTCCAGTAGATCAAACGCCGCCTCCACCCCCAGATCCAAATAATGACGCCATGAAGTTGGAAGGCGCTGTGTGCGTCATGCCTTCAAAAGCAAATAAAGAAAGAGTGAGGAAAAGAAAAGAAAGTAAAATGGCCAAACGTGCTGGATACATAATCATAACCTTCTTGTTGTTCTGGCTGCCTCTGCTCGCCAGCATCCTGGGTAACTTTGTGGTCCACAAAAACAGGACTCCACAGGTACGTAAGTATTTATTATGTCCGCATGAAAACCTGAGCATGACTTGATCATCGTCACATCCTGAGAATGATTTATCTCCACAGAAGCTGATCATTCAAGACCTGGACATCCTGTCGGTGTCTGTGACCTGCATCACTTCACTGAGCGACCCCATCATATACGCTGCAGTCAACCCTCAGTTTCGCTCAGAGTTTTACAAGCTGAAGAGTTGGGTTAAATCAAGATGCAGAAAGACTTAAGAACATGCTCAGCACATTTATACACCTCACAATTGATCAAAAAAGGCGTTCGATACAGTTCAATACTCGCAATTGATGTGATGAACATCATGTGACAAATTACCTCATTAAACACCAATATTAACACATCTGCTTGTCAAAGAGTGGATTTTTGATTTAGTTGTAGGGGGGTGTTTTGTTTGTTGTGCTGCCTTAGATTTCATATACCGTACTTTTCGACGTAAAAGTCGCTTCTGTGTATAAGTCGCTTTGTCCAATTATTGGCAATAATTTTGAAAAATCCATAAATATGTCGCTTCGCCCTATAAGTCGCATCTATTATGCGTCACCGCTACGCGACGCGTCAGCGCCTCATTTGCCCTGCTGAAAATGGCGGCCACAGAAGCGAGCCAGCAGGAAGGACTTTACAAGATTAACACGGTAAAAACAATTATTTCTTTGCTGAGAAAAAATATATTTCTTAGCTGACATTATAGCACAAGGGTTCCTGAGCTTAACCGTTCCTTAATCAATTCACGAAATGGTCAAATCTGCTAGATTTAAATTGTTTCGGTTTGACGTCTTCCAAACGGTCGCGTGCGCTACGAAAATAAATTATAAATAAATCGAATTTTATCTCAAATGTCTTATACAGGGCAACAGTTTGTAAATTAAACCCATATAATTACACTCTGTAAGCCTAAAAAATATCCGCCGAGTGGTTCAAGAGCTATTAATTACGATATACACGGAAATAAATCGAAGCTAACTCCACACGGTTGTGTCTCTAAAAAAACAAATTTGATCTCAAATGTCTTATGGTGAATCCAGACCGAACGCGATTTCAACGGCAAAAAAGCTCAACACGCACGCAAGTGGACGCACTGGACCCAGTGGTGTCCAAACCAGAACGTGAAATTGTGGCTGCGTTGCGGCGGCGGGGGGGGAGGAGCTTACCGGTATACCGAGTTCCTCTCTGCACTCCGCCAGGCAAGGAGCTTTTTATTTTTGTCCCTGTAGAGCAGACTTGACTGGTCGTGAAGGAATTGTCGCGAACACACAGCTACAATGAGTTTCTCTTCCATAGTACACGACCTCGCGGGTCTTTCCTGTGTCCCACAAACAATACGTCACATTGCTGCGCATTACCCCCGCCCCCTCGTTTCCGCGTCACATAGCGGACTCCCCCTTTCTCCTCCACCCGACTCTCCTGATTGGTCGGACACGCGTTCACGAGTTTGAACGGCGAAAATCTTCAGCATGTTGGAGGCGTGCTTTGGAGGCTGACGCGGGTTCACGTGCACGGAAAACGCTTTCCAGCACGCTCAACACGCACGTGAGGTGACGCCAGACGCCAGAAGGCGCCTGGAGGTGCGTCCCCCATTGACTTTGCATGTAAACCGGACGCTCCTGCAGTAGAAAACGCATTCGGTCTGGATTCACCATTATACAGGGGAACAGTTTGTAAATTAAACTCATATAATTACACTCTGTAAGCCTAAATTTTTTTTGCGGTGTGGTTTACGAGTTATTAGGCAAATAGTATCCTTTTAGGTAGCTACTGCTAACATGCTAAAAGAGCAATTATTATTATTTTTTACCTCTAAACATCTTCTGCAGCTAACAGTTTGTAAATGACCACCAAATAATTACGCTCTGTAAGTTTCAAGAAAATCTGCGGTGTGGTTTGTGAGTTATCTTGCTAAAAAACACAGCTAACGACACAGCTAATAGTAGCTACCTCCAGAGCAGGAGGCCGGGCAGCGACAGTCAGTCCGAGCAGAGGAGGCCTTTTTCGGACACATGAGCTAGAAACGGTTGGTGTACTCTCTGGAAGTGTCCTCCTAGGGGACAAAAGTGGTACTGCACCATTTTTTTTTGCCAAAATGAAAAATGGCGATATCAGAGCCAAAAATGGGTCTAAAAATATTGGAAAAAAATCCATAAATATGTCGCTTCGCCGTATAAATCGCAGGATATGCAAATTAGTTTACAAAAACGGTGAGTTATACGCTGAAAAGTATGGTAGGCTTGCTCCTCAACAGTCGCTAAACACTGCTGAGAGGAGGTGACGCTCGCTGCGAGGAGCAGCTTGGACCAACACTATCAGCTCAGCGGGGGGGATGCCGCAGCGCTCACTGTCAATTACTCTGGGCGCCAGCTTGTGTGTCTACAGAGACCCTGCTGCCAGGACCCACTGCTGGGCCGGTCAGGCCCCCACATGTTTTCCTACTTACACCTCTTCATTATCCTTACTCCCTAAAATAAATTGTCTCTGAGTCAGGAAAAACATGATTATATCTGTATAATTATATTATGGTAAAAAAAAAAAAGACACGGTCAGTTTATGGATGCTTCAGTAGAGCTTCTGCGTTTATTCTTTCCACTGCACCAAATGCACATTCTGTTTATTTCTACCTGTTTCCTCACCCTTAAAGGGATAGTTCACACCTTCTGAAGTGGGTTTCTGTGGAAAAGTTATGAACAGTTTTTATATTACTTATTGTAATTTGTTCTTTGGACAAGCTCAAGAGAGAAACACAGGAAATATTGTGGCTATAGGTGGAAGTGCATCCGTTAATGCCACTAAAACATAGACTGTGTCAAGCTGAAGTGCACTAAAACGCTTTAAAATATTGTATTTTTGTTGTTGTTTGTCACCAAAACAACTAATCTCATAGGCAGTGGATAGCCAGGCAATATCAATTTTGGCTTTGCCTTCATAATCATGTTTTATTTTTTGGGGACGTATATCTTTGGCTATTTCCTCATTCACTTTTAAACTTTTGGTATGAAGTTGTGCTATACTGTATCTAGACAAGAGAAGATGAACTGTCAGTGAAAGCAGAAGAGCTTCTACAGTAATCTGGCTGTCCAAGCAGGACAAGTGAATACACATCAGAATTATTATTATTATTTTTTTCAGGAGCGGCATCACTCGAAAGTTGAACAGTGTCGAGAAATATTACCGGACGCTGCAGAGCAATCGGTGACCAGCGGTTGCCGGTGTGGGGTCAAACCTGAACATTAGTCTGAATGGGACCAAGACATGTGAATGACTGCTGTTTTGAAATTACTCGTCTTACAATTTTTTTTAAAAGTTCATGCATACGTCATCTTAGCTCCACCAAACTGGTTGGTCCACTTAAGGAATTTACTGCTTGGTGGGGAAACGGTTTACTGGAACTCCTCTGACTGGTGAAGCCATCCAGATAGAGGGTGAAATGGCTCTATAAAAAAGAAACTTTCCAGATGACCCGACTGAGAATTATTGGATAATTCTCAGTCGGGTCATCTGGACAGTTTCTTTTTTATAGAAACGTTTCACCCTCCATCCGGAGGGCATCATCAGTCAGAGGAGTTCCAGCAAACTGTTTCCCCACCAAGCAGTAAACACCTTAAGTGGACCAACCAGTTTGCTGGAGCCAAGATGGTTTCTGGGGGCCGTCCTGTCCCTCGTCGACTCCTCCCAGGCAGGCAGCCACAGCCAAAGTGGTTCAAGGCAAGAAAGTTCATGCTCAATAATCCAGGTACCAAATCCAATAATTCTCAGTCGGGTCATCTGGACAGTTTCTTTTTTATAGAAACGTTTCACCCTCCATCTGGAGGGCTTCATCAGTCAGAGGAGTTCCAGCAAACTGTTTCCCCCACCAAGCAGTAAACACCTTTTTTGGTACCTGGATGATTGAGCATGAACTTTCTTGCCTTGAACCACTTTGGCTGTGGCTGCCTGCCTGGGAGGAGTCGACGAGGGACAGGACGACCCCCAGAAACCATCTTGGCTCCAGCAAACTGGTTGGTTCACTTAAGTTGTTTACTGCTTGGTGGGGAAACGGTTTACTGGAACTCCTCTGACTGATGATGCCCTCCAGATAGAGGGCAAAACATTTCTATAAAAACAAACTGTCCAGATGACATGACTGAGAATTACTTGGTTATCTGATAAACTTTTTACGCAGTTATTCTGCCAGAAATATATTGATATTCTTGAAGGAAGTTACCGGTGCTGTAGTGAAAGTCCTACAGTAGATACCGCTGCTGTTAGTTGTGCTTACAAATAACCACAATTCTTTGTAAATGGCTGCAATGCAACAGTGACGTTGACGTAAAGGCGTTTAAATGACTTTTGTATGACCTGTTGACTGGACTTTTAGGAGAGCAGCAATCAACTTTGGTCTCTGCCACAACTATTAGCTCATCAAAATCCAACTATTTCTCTAAAATGAGGTTGTTAGATTATCTTCATCAGATAAAATATTTATTGTTCATAACTTCTCCACAGACCCCCCACTTAAAAAAAATACAAACTATTGCTTGAAATAAGCAGTCCATGACAAGATTTCATTAAAAATAGAGTTTCAGAGTTCAACTCAGAACACATTTCATGTTTCCTTGCACTGATCTTTTCTTTTTTTTTTACTGACAAACCTCAAACAATGAGCAGACATACCTTAATTAAAAACAAAATTCTGCAATGACAGCATGCAAATCATTATTTCAACCAGTTAACAGACAGAAAGAGTTTAGCCGACAACTAAATCTAGAAGTAGGAGGAGCCAACTTCGAATGCATTTGATAAAGTCCTAACTGAGATATTTACAGTATGAAAAATATACAAAATGGTGCTTTAACACATTGAAGTCTTGCTTCTGAACCATCGATTGTAAGGAAGCCACTGGAGTTCTTGCGTAACGTTTTCCGGATCGGTGCTACCGAATGCGTCCGCATCAAGTTTATTATTAGTTGCCGAGAACATCCACTTCTTCACTTGTGCCCTAACTAAATTATACCCTGTATAGTTATCAATAACAATTGTTAACTAACGACAGCGGCTTTCACACAGATCCAAAATGTCAAATATGTATGCTAACACAGATTTGGTCGTTTCACTTGCACATTTCACAAACATGTCCGGGTGAGTAGTGTGCGTTTTGTTCACCGAGCAGTGACGTCGACCAGTTCACGAGTCAGTAAATGAATATTCACAACAGTGTGGCCGTTCCTCTGGATGTAAGTTTTCTGACTTTACAACAGTGAGAGGAGGAGGGAAGATAAAATGTGTAATTTAGGAGTTTCAAAAAAATCTTTTTTAAGCGGTCGGTGAGGTGAGTGTGTAGTCAGGCTGATTTATTATTCACAAAGATGGCCTTCAGACGATGGAAACATGTGCTTTGTTATCAGAGGCCATCAGGAATGCTCTCTAAGCATCTGCCTTTTCAACCTTTGAGTCAGAGGCAACAAATACAACTGCATAACATATTCAAAAATAAAGTTGTTTTTTTCTTCATATTTTAGGCAACAACGATGATCATGAATTCCCAACGTCTCCTCTTTTGGCTGTGCTTCACAGAGCAGGACCTGCTGGTTCACGTGTACGTCCAGGGCAGCTGTCCACGTCGCTTTTAATACCATGCAGAGTTTGACATCAGATGACATTTTCTACTTCAAAAAAAAAAAATCCAACCTCTTTTAATCTTATAATCCGTCTTGATTATGGCAGGTTGATGCTCGGTGGTCCCTCTCCTCAGCATCTGGTGCTTCTTGAGACAAGTTAGCTGATCAGATCAGATATAGACGTGACATCTACAAGGCAGATACTCGGACAATGTTGCTCTGAGAGTACGCTGTGGTGGTGGTGGTGGAGGCGTCCTCATCCGCTGAGGTCACCACCGGGGCAGACAGGCTGACCATGGACGGGCTGATGTAGGGTTTGTCACATTTCAAGGGCATAGTCTCATCGAGTTTGGCATTCAGGCTGGAACGGCTGCGAAGGGAGAGCAGGATGAGAGAGGAAGGAGAGGGATGATGACCTTGTAAACACGTCACACAAAGCTCATTTTTCTGCAGAGTTCTGTCAGAACACGGAGATGCTAACTTTTGTTCTTCTAAGAAATAATCCTGGAAGCACCTTTTCTTTCTTTCTCAGTCTATAAAAGATGCAAAACACAAAAGATGTTTTAATATAGCTCTGATCACAGTGATGTGCTTCATCCTGTGAAGTCTCTGTGTTACGTCTAACTAGGTTTCACACATGCATGAAACGTGTGAAACTGTTCAATCAATATTCTTTAAGCTATTGTATTTTCTTCCACCCTTATGTAAACTAATTAACTGCATTAAAATTGTTTTTATTTGTTTAATTTTTATCTTTATTTTACCAGGCAAATCCCATTGAGATCACACATCTATTATGCAAAGGAGGCCTGAGACTGAAGGCAGCATACGAGTACGTTGATTAAACAGAACGAACGATTTAAACACAAAAAAAAAAGACATTTGTGTCCCTCAGGTGTGTTAAGAGTAAGACACCACATCAAATGATAAAACTAAGAATTTTATTTTAAAAATCTTAAGCTGTTCGGATTTTATTTAGTGTAGTATTAATAAGAGGGCCAAGATGGTGTAGAGGCAGGGCAACCAACTTGGGACCAACTCCCTGCCCACATGTTGTGGTGTCTCTGAGCAAGACACCCAATCCCTAACTGCTCCCTGGGTGCCTACACAGCTGCCCACTGGTCCACCTGGGTGTAGCTCAGGTGTGATGGATTAAATTCAGAGAACTAATTTTGTCATTGTATGGAAATATAAGGTTCCCCTTATAGATGGCAAATAAATAGTTTACAGATAATTATTAATTCATCTATAAACACTTTATAAATCATTAATAACTGCTTATTATACATTAAATAAAGGTGACAGACAAAACTGACCAGTTTCTTACCAGATAGTGAGCCAAATCTGCCACCTAGAGTTGTTATATTAAACATTTCAGACTAAGTTACTACCTTGTAAGAACAATAAGCATTTGTAAACCTATTTTTT
>JBBPBX010051432.1:0-24591 GCA_038048925.1 Garcialebias charrua | reverse complement strand
TTGACGGTTCTGAGCAGACTCTTCTCTGAATTCACTGTCCTCCACATGTGAAACCTTCAGGCGCCTCCTCCATCTGTTCATGGCAGCTGCCTGTGAGCTCCTGCTTACGTACGCCCACTCACCCCGAGGCGGAGATTTTTTTAAGGGTAGAAGCGGAAATGCTTACTTGAAGAGGTACAAGTAGATCGTATGTGATTTTAAGAAGCTTGTAAGTGGCTGTTGTGTTTAAAATGAGTGTTTATGTAATTATTTTCAGTTTACATATCCAATCTGTAAGTTTTATTCATTCAAGGCAGTCGTATTTGTTTATAACTTCATTATTTTTAAGTCTCAGAGTTACTGAATCCAAGCAAGCAGTTACTGGAATGCACCCGGTCAAAATAAGAGAGTTTCCAGGTCCTGTTCCGGCAGGATTGGGCTCAAATTAAGCCCTGCCTTTAACCTTCCCAGACTGATGGCAGCAAAAAGTTGCTTCTCTATGGTCTTTGTTTAAGTTTTTCCCCTTTGTACACCTAGAACTGAATAATTTTTAAAGTTAATTCAAGTTGGCTGCTACATTTAATCAAAATTAGCCATCACAAAAAAAGGCTATATAACTCTGTCAAATTTACAATATTTAGATACATTTCAAAGAAGTATTTCCTTGTTTTGATAATTTTTTGAATATGTTTATTTGAATGGTTTATTGGATAACAAAGGAGCAGATATTATAAGATTTTTTTCTTCATCTGCTGCCTTTCATTTTATATATACTATGTTTTGTAGTTAAAGATATGTTATTTGTTATGTTGTGTATTTTAATTTTGTTATGAAATGAATAAAGACTTTAAAAAAAAGTAGCAGCAGACAGTCGTTCACAACACTGACATTTTGTGACGTATTACAATTTTGTTTTCAATTTCAAGAAATCACCAAAACAGCTACAACTCTATTTTCAAGTTATAGATTGGATTAAACCTTTTTATCCTGAACTTTATAATCTGCTGATAGTATCTTTTTTATGTTCTGCCCTTTAGATGTCACCATAGGAGGACAACACATGGCTTCTACAGGCAGTGACATCCGTAAGTCAAACTGGTTTAGATGGTGGATTATTTGAAATGTAACTCGCCCAAATCTGAGAAAGCTGGGCTGTTGTGTAAAATGTAAAGAAAACCAGAATGCAGTGATTTGTAAACCAAGCAAACTCATATTTTATTTACAATGGAACATGCTAGGGATGTACAATACAGTATTGGATTTTTGGCCAATATCCGATATGCCGATATGTTAAGACTTATTTGGCCTATAACCGATACTTCTTCTTCTTCTTCTTTCGGCTTTTCCCTTTTCAGGGGTCGCCACAGCGAGTCATCCTCCTCCACCTCACTCTGTCCTCTGCATCCTCTGTCCTCACTCCAACTACCTTCATGTCCTCTCTAACTGCATCCATATACCTCCTCTTTGGCCTTCCTCTGTGTCGATACTGATACCAATATTTTTTTCCCTAGAGCTACTTACAGAGACTACATTGCTTTCTCTGCTGTGGAATTAAAATACTACATTATTCTGCATGCTCTTTGTCAATTTGGCCTGCTACAAAATGCAGATGCCAAAAAGGGGGCTGAAAATTATGTAACACTATACTGTAATATATATATACACAGTATAATTACGTCCTCAAGTTCTGCCGAAGCCCGTTAATCACTAAGTCATTCAAATCAGGTGTGTCAAACCAGGGCAGCAGCTAAAACATGCCTGATGGTGTTCCTCAAGGACCAGAGTTGGGAACCACTGCATTAGAACATGGCATTATAGTAGAAAAGTCTGGGTTCAGAACGGACCTGCCTGCAGTCCAAACCTTTTAACAAGTGAAACATTTTGCACATCCTGAAACAAAAATAATTCAATAAAAAAAAGTCCTAGATCGTTGAACAGCTAGAATCCTCTACCAGACAAGAATGGGACATTTCCATGACCCTGTTCCAATTTCTTAAAAGGTTGTAGGCAAAAATGTAAAAATTACAAAATAATTTTTTTTAGTAAAACAAAGGTAAAAAAATATATTGTTTAAACATTTGATATGTTTCCTAAAGTATGTTCCATCATGAATTAAAAAAAAAGATTCATATTTTACACAACATCCCAACAGGTACTGTAAATTCAGGATCATATGTTTGAATTTTAAAGATTTATCTCACATGATCTGGATGTTCAGTAAAGGATAATCTGAAAATGTATATTTAAAAAATTTTTTGTTGCTTTAATTAGGAATTCAGGGAGATGATAACCTTCAGTCCATGCTGCTGGGGACGGTGATGCGGAAAATCAAGTCTCGCACCTGGAAAAAGCAGCGATACTTCAAACTGCAGGACGACTGCATGACCATCTGGTATAAATCTAAAAAGGCTGGGAATGCCCACAGCACGTGTAAGAACATAGACAATTTGATGTGTGCATAATCACTTAACACAAAAAGATGGAAGGTGTGCAATAAGGTTCCCTTTATCAGTCAGTTACTCGGTGCAACACTATTGCTATGGGAAATTGCACCCCCGCGCGGTTACCTGAAGGAATACATTCACGCCTTTATGGCAGGGGGTGTCAGCGTCACCCCAGAGACCCCGCCCTCTGGGTACTTAGACGCAGACGCCCATCCAAACGGTCTCTTTTTGCCCTTCACCTTGCTTAAACCTGAAACTTCGTGGGACTTCTCTGTTGTCACATCGCTCGACCAGAGGTGAGCTTGCTCCCTACGCTGAGCGTACAAAGAAATTTCCTGCGTATTGCTGGGCTGGCGAGAGCTAGTCCAGCATTTTTTCTCCTAACCTCGAAGCTTCTCTCTTTGCAGATGCTTCGCTCAACGGCGCTAACTGCACCACACCGCTACCCTGCTAACGAGTAGCAGGCTAGCCGGCGAAAGCGACGCGATGAGGGAGACGTCTCCGGACAACGTTAGCACTGCTAACGAGCTCAACTCTTCTCAGCCCTGGCTCCTGAGAAGGTAAAGCGAAAACCCAAAATTTTAAGAAGACCAGCAGGACAGCGAGCCCCAGCTCCCGTGCCTTTTCTCTTCTGCTGTTCTGCTGCTCGGTTAGCGGACGCTAACTGCACAACACGCTACTTGCTAAGCTAACGAGACTAACAGGCTATCAGCCGCGAGCAGCTCAGCGAGAGGACGTCTTCGGACGAGGAACTCCGGCAGGCCAGCGAGCTCCGGCTCCCGAACCTGCCTCAGCGGATCTGGCTACCCCCTTTCAGCAGCGGACACCCACGAGGCCTGTCCGGTTGGCTCAGGGATGCCACACGCAAAGACACTCAATGTTTTTCTCGCGGATGACCCCAGAGAAAGGAGAGTGGAAATCGAGTAACCCCGCTGCTATCTGGCTAGCTCCCACGGTTAGCATGGCTAACCGGGAGCACCCATGACAACACGGGGCGAACGATCAGCGTTGCTAACACGATTAGCGCGGCTACGAGTGGACAACGAAGGACTCCATCGTGAGGTATGTGAAAATGCTTGATCTAGCTTGCTAGCTAACCTTCTCATGTTTTGCCTGTTTCGCTATCCTATGTGGCCGAATCGACGGTAGAGTTCATCGCATAACTAAGTGTATTTACCGATGCTATGCTGCTCGATGGCCCGTATAGCACCGCTAGCGGGCTCACGAATACTTCCACGTTTAGCCCCGGTTAACAAGGAGGCTCTCTGACCAGCACAGTCCAGGAGGAGGAATTTCAGCTTACCTGTTCAGCTACGCTAACTGGTAGTTTTCCTATGCCCACGACGAGAACATCGTGACGCTGAGAGCTTATCCACCCATGAGGCTATGGATGACTCTCGGACATTAACCATGTCAGGGCCCGAGGGACCTTGGTGGGGTGGACAAGGACGAGTGGCCTCGATGCTGCAGGCCCACCAGTCAGAAAAGCTGCAGGAGCTGCAGGGGGCCACCAACAAACAGAGGTCACGGGTCACCCCAGTACTTCTCCTGCGGTGCAGAGAGAAAGCAGAGGCCTGCATGACCCTGAGATGCCCCTGCACCATTACAGTCGCTTTCACTCACAGAGGGAGAGAAAATGCCGAACTTTTACCACCAGTACCTGTGTTAGAGGAGCACAGACTAGCTGGTTCAGAACGTTTAAACACACAAGAACACTCAGACGCTTGTGTAATAAAGAGAAATTGCCGTCCACACACGACAATAAAGTCTCAGACTACTGAGAACTTCCTGGTCCCAAAATGGGAACAGGGCTTATCTTGGACCTCCGGGATCTGAACAAAAGAAGGAAGACATGCAAACCCAGGATGTTGACACTCAGATGAGCCATCTGATCGGTTCAACCGAGAGATTACTTCTGCACGGTGGATCGGAAAGACGCTTTCCTCCACGTGAACATCCTGCCCTGCCACAGAAAATATCTCCGCGCTGCCTTAAAAATCAAATTAGTTTCAATCAAAACACACCAAACATCCACAACACAACATCACATTACTATCACCTCACAGCAAGGGGATTAAAATAACATTGCGGTTTACTCCAGGTACTCTGGTTTCCCCGTTACAAAATATATATATAAAGGACTCCCAAATCGTACCTCCTGCTCATTATAGGTCCCCCTGTGCATACAGTTGGTCAGTGAGATGCTCGAAAAGTCTTATTAGTTTCCATCAAAGCACATCAAACATCTACAACACAACGGCACATTACTTAGTATCACCTCACATCAAGAAAACAATGTTCCCTCGCCCGGACGCGAGTCACCGGGGCCCCACTCTGGAGCCACGCCCGGAAGTGGGGCGAGCTGGAGAGCGCCTGGTGGCTGCTCTGGTGAAAAATATATATACTTAGTGTACTGAAATTAAATATATTAAATGTATTTTAGAAATTATAGAAAAGTACATTCTAAGTGTGCTATTTTGAAACAACTTATTTTGTACTTAGTATATTTTAGTTGCATTTAAATACAATTTAAATTATATTAAAAGTGTATTCAATCTACTTTAATGTACTAAATTCAATTCAATTCAAAAACACTTTCTTGCTCCCAAAGAGAAATTAAATGTTGTGTAACTCGTTATCCTCATTTCATGAAGAGATGTTATAGATGCTGATGGCTGTAGGCAGGAAGGATCTCTTGTAAAGGTCCATCACACAGCGGATCAGAAGAAACTGGCCACAGATGCCGTCCGATGCACCCAGACTCGGCAAGCCGCTCAGTTACCCCAGGCTTTAGGACTGCCTGAATGCCGGCCAGAACTCCTCTCAGAGCGATGGCCACTCCTCCCAGCAGCCTGCTGAGCTTTTTGACACTGAGGACACCCAACTGTAGGTGACGGGGGACGATCCCATCCTTCCACTGTCATGAGCCGGGTTTCCCGCTAGTTCCAGGATCTCAGTAGTCAGGCACTCGAGCACAGCTGGCAGGTAGATAAGAATACGTCAATAGAACATCCTTTTCAACTCATTTGAAATTTGGGGCTGTAGTTGAGATATTATTTGAGCTTTTGAGATGCTGTTCAGCTGCTGTTGGTTGTAGAAAATTGCCTTGTTGTCATGGTTATAGATCATAACAAATGTCCAAAACTAAAAAAAGTTTCAGTAAAAATCTTCCAGCTGTACAGCATCTGATACCAGAGGAAACAATTATCCAAAAAGGTGATTTACATCCAGAAAAAGAGGAATTAACGTTTCCAAAAGCAAAATCTCAGAATGAGTGTAACAGAGCTGCTCCAACATGCAGCTACCTCGAGCGGCGCAATTCTGGAACAATTAAAATGGAACACTTTAAAATACACCAAGTTATTGTATTTCAACTGTTGTGCTTATTTTATGATCAAATAATAGATGTTATTCTAAGTGTATTCATAATGGCTTTGCTTAGTACTTTTAATGAAAATATTATTATAAATATACTATTGTGGCAGACACAAATGTACGTATATATTTCAAGTCAGAATGCGCTCTTATTGTAAAAGGGACAGGATATAAAAGGAACGGATCAACAGTTGTAAATCATTCGGTTTTTTTCTGAGCTTGCTGTTGGAAGAAGTTGAGAATAAATCGAGACTCAAAATATTTTTTGTCTTTTTCTGTCGACTTCCACATTGGTGACCCCGAACATCTGAACATGTTTTCGAACAAGAATTCACCAGATGATGACGCTGCTTCTTCATCGGCCGTGTTTTCGGACCAAGTTTTTTGCTGAGCAGACGTTGCTCCAACTGCCGTGGTCTCGTATCCTGCCGCCACTTATTCTGCTGTGTTTGCAACTGTTATTAAGCTTCCAGAGTTCTGGCAAGACGATCTGGAACCATGGTTCCAGCATGTGGAAGTCTAGTTTCATCTCCGTGGGATAACCACAAACGAGACCAAGTACTTTCACGTCATTGCTGCTTTGGATTCTGGTTCCACCCGCCATCTGATGGGTCTGCTGCAGGACCCACCAAGCACTAACAAGTACAGTGCGCTCAAGGAGAACCTGCTGTGGCTTTACCAACTGTCAGATGCTGAGCGGGCTGACCGTTAGTTGTCCCTGAGTGGCTTGGGGGATCGCAAGCCCTCCGAGCTGATGGAGAACATGCTGGCGTTACTTGGCTCAGAGGATGTTTCCTTCCTTTTTACCGTAAACACCGGTGTATAATACGCACTTTTATTGCTCATTTGAATGTCCTGCGTATTATACACCGAAGCGTATTATCTACAGATTTTTTCCCATATTTTTAGACCCATTTTTGGCTCTGATTGCTGTTTTTCATTTTGGCCTAAAAATGGTGCAGTACCAGTTTCGGCCGCTATGGGCGCTAATGCACCCAGTAGTCTGTTTACCGGCAGACTGTACCTGGAGGCGTATCCTGGCGCCATCTAGTGGCCATAAAAAATATTGTCACGGCAGCGCGTATTATACACCGAAGTGTATTATCTACCGATTTTTCTGATTTATTTCCAAATATTGGCCAAAGCGTATTATACACCGGAGCGTATTATACACCGGTGTTTACGGTACACACCTGTTTCTTTGCCAGCTTCCTCCACCTGTCTGCACAGCGCAGGCCAGCTCCCCGCTGATCTGGAGAAAGGATTATCACTCCCCGGCTTTTGTTAGCTTCCAGGCACTACAGCGTGCAGACACTTTTACCGGGTGTGGGCTCAAATGGGGGGGCGGAGGCTGTTGATGGCGTGGCTGCAGTGACGGAGCGAAAGAACGACGTGCTTTGCTTCTACCACCGCCGGTTTGGAGTAAAAGCAAAGCGCTGCATTCCTCCGTGTTCGTTCCTGCATCGCATTGTAAAGCGCTTTGGGGCCCGTCATAGGGGGCTGGAAAGCGCTATATAAATAAGCTCCATTTACCATATGGAATTTAATGAGTAATTGTATGAGATAAAGGAAGTTAAACGAGTTGTTAATTTTGTTTTGGTATTTAAAGAAATTGGTAGTTTGAATTGTTTATTAGAGAATAAGGGGCAGATATAATAAGATTATTTTCTTCATCTGCTGCCTTTCATTTTATATTTTGTTTTTCTTTTTCTTATTGTATATATGTAAATTGTTTTGTATTTCATTATAAAATGAATGAATAAATAAACTAAACTAAATATATAGACAGACAGACAGACAGACAGACAGACAGACAGACAGACAGACAGACAGACAGACAGATATTAATAAAAATGTATCAACTGTGACCCTGATGCATGCTCAATACAGAGTATCAACTGTGAGTTTTACAAAACTTGTTATAAGAATATTTTATTATTATATGATCATTATTATGGGGGAGTGGTGGCGCAGTGGTTTGAGACAGTGGGCCTGTGATCGAAAGATAGCCTGTTCAAGCCCCGGTACGACAATATCAAAAAATGTGGGTGGAAAAAGGTGAAACACCCAAACCTGCCTCCACCCTCATTCGCCCCATCCTGGGCCCCTGAGCAAGGCCCTTAACCCCCACCATCTGCTTCCTAAACAGGGCTCTCTTGAAAATGAGTTTCCGTGGCTCAGTGAGACGACCTGGATAAATAAAGGGTAAATTAAAAAAATTGTGTTGATGTTAACCCACCAAGAATATGCTGGTGAAGATTCTCAGTCATCCAGGACATGATCAATTCAAAAAACGTTCAATAGAAAAACGACTGGACTTTGTTTGTAACAGAAAGAAGTTTAACTGTAACAGAAGGTTTATTTGAAGAGCGAAACGTCTTCTGTTACAAATAAAGTCCAGTCGTTTTTCTATTGAACGTTTTTTGAACCCACCAAGAATATTTAAATACACTGAACCATGTGTTCAGCTTTAATGGCTGTACCCCAAAGTCAAACTGGTTACACTGAGACCGAGACCATGCTACGTTACGTCACTTCCCTTTCATTTAAAGATCTTTTCTTTGAAAAAAAAAAAATCTTTATTGTTTAAAGACCTTAACGTGAGCGCAAACTAATTCCTAAAGCAGTGAGAGACACATGGCGTAAAGAAGATAAAGTGTTGTAGAAATATGCATGACATCCTTGAGGGACTAACCGATAACATTGTTGTGCCTTTGACTGAACGATGACATCACAATGATTTTGATGACATCACTGTGTTTTTTTAAATGGAAGATGATATTCAATTCAGTTCAAAAATACTTTAATAATCCCAAAGGGAAATTATTTGTTTTTGTAATGTTATCCTCATTTCATGAAGAGATGACAAAGATACTGATGGCTGTAGGCAAGAAGGATCTCATGTAAAGGTCCATCCCACAGTGGATCCGAAACTGGCTGCAGATGCCGTACTTGTCCGTGCACAAGACAATCCCGTTCTTTAGCTGTCATGAGCCGTGTTTCCTGCTAGTGCCAGGATCTCAGTGGTCAGGCACTCGAGCACAGCTGGCAGGTAGATGAGAATGCGTCCACAGATCGTCCTTTCAACTAATTTGAGATTTGGGGCTGTAGTTGAGCTATTATTTGAGCTTTTCAGATGTTAATCAGTTGCAGTTGGTTGTAGAAAACTGCCTTGTTGCCATGGTTACGCAAAAAAAAGAACAAAGAAATAAAACTGTCTTGTTTCCATGGTTATGCATCATAACAAATGTACAAAACAAAAAAAAAAGTTTGAGTAAAAATCCTTCCAGCTGCACAGCATCTGATACCAGAGGAAACAATCATCCAAAAAAATTTGATTTACATCCAGAAAAAGAGGAATTCAAGTTTCCAAAAGCAAAATCTCAGAATGAAAGTAACAGAGCTGCTCCAACATGCAGCCGGTGCATTTCGAGAACTCTTCTAGACATGACAAAGAGTTTGAATGAATGGTGGCATCACTGTGTTTTTTAATGAAAGATGACATTATAAAGCCTTTGAATGAATGATGACATCACTGTGGTTTAATTAATGAAAGATGACATCAAAAAGACTTGGAATGAATGATGACATCACAGTGATGCCATCACTGTTGTTGTTTTTTAATGAAAGATGACATCACAAAGCCTTGGAATGAATGATGACATCACAGTGATGTCATCACTGTTGTTGTTTTTTAATGAAAGATGACATCACAAAGCCTTGGAATGAATGATGACATCACTGTGCCTTTGATGTTCAGGCTATATAAGAAGAAGGCATTTTTACTCAAATCTCATAGACATTTGTTGAAGCGACAGTACGACACCGCATTAGGTTATACTGTATATTGTTGAAAAATGGATCAAGGATCAAGGAAAAGCACGCTGATCACATTGAAGTACATGGAATGGACTTCTCAGACTCCACTGACCCGTGGGATTTCGTCATTCCCAGAAGACAAGCAAACTGAAAAACAAAGGTTTACAAAGAATCACTACGGTGATTTGGCAGAACAAGTAAATCTGAAAAATCTCAGAACACTTGAGGAACAAGAAGAACGCAAAGAGGAGTACAATAGGCGTTTACGTATGGATGCAGAGGTAGCCCTGCACGACCGCATCCAAAAGGACGAGAATGAAAAGCTGAAGAGAAAACGTTTTCAGGAAAATTTAGACATGTGTGCTGCTGTAGAAAAACGCAGAGAGCAGGAAAAAAAAGAAGCACTCAGAAAAACGACTGAAGACGTAACGTTCTGGGCACACCAGCAGCCTCACAAGTCTGTCAAATTAAGACAAATTAACAGTGAAAGGGTTTGTGAGAAACTGCTTGCCTTACAGAAGGAAGAGGCAACTAAGCAAGAAATACTGGAAAGAAAACGTTTAGAAGATCTGAAAGCTGCAAATGATTCCCAAAAACTCAAGGAAAAAGAGAAAAGGGAATTAAAAAATGCTTTAAATCTGTCTATTTCTGAGCACAGAAATTCAGCAATGAAATTTAAAGCAGAGGCGAAGCTTCGGGAGCAAATTCGCGACAGAGAAATGATAAAAGCCCAGATGGAGAACGACCGCTTATTTGTTGAAAATGAAAAGGAAGCAGCGAAGAGAAGAAAAGAGGACTTAAAAAAGAATTTTGATGACTACAATAAAGCGGTGGAAGAACAAAAACTGCGTCAGTCCAGAAAATACCAAACAGGTGAACGTTTTTCTGAAAAACCCGCACAGGCAAAACTTCTGCCACCAGTTAAGGGGCCAACTGGTCAAATCAATTTTGCAAATGACTCAGAAAAATACATTTGTTTGGCAAATGATTCCCAAAAACTCAAGGAAAAAGAGAAAAGGGAATTAAAAAATGCTTTAAATCTGTCCATTTCTGAGCACAGAAATTCAGCAATGAAATTTAAAGCAGAGGCGAAGCTTCGGGAGCAAATTCACGACAGAGAAATGAGAAAAGCCCTGATTGAGAACGACCGCTTATTTGTTGAAAATGAAAAGGAAGCAGCGAAGAGAAGAAAAGAGGACTTAAAAAATAATTTTGATGACTACAATAAAGCTGTGGCAGAACAAAAACGGCGTCAGTCCAGAAAATACCAAACAGGTGAAAGTTTTTCTGAAAAACCCGCACAGGCAAAACTTCTGCCACCAGTTAAGGGGCCAACTGGTCAAATCAATTTTGCAAATGACTCCGAAAAATACACGCAAACCTCAACAAACACACACAATCACAGAAAAACACAATTTGTTGTGAATCTTCCAGTTTTACGAAAATCACAGCCAAAGTCGGATCTGCCAGTCAAATCACAATTCAAATGTTATTTGATACCAAAAGCTGCAACTGAGAGCAGAAACCCAACTCTCCCAACAAATGGCAGAAGAATTGTTAATCCACCAGCATCGAGGGTTACAGATAACGATGGAAACCCCTATCCTTTGCACACTCCCAAATTACGTCTTCCACAAATTCCAAATGCTGCAACTGGGAGTAGAAACCCAGCTCCTCCACCAGGTGCGCCCAGGCAAACAAAAAGCAGAAGAATTGCTAATCCACCAGCATTGAGGGTTACAGGTACCGCTCTTCCTCTGCCCACTCCCAACTGTTCAGTTTCCAAATACTCGTGTCTTCCAAAAATATCAAATGCTGCAACTGGGAACAGAAACCCAGCTCCTCCACCAGGTGCGCCCAGGCAAACAAAAAGCAGAAGAATTGCTAATCCACCAGCATTGAGGGTTACAGGTACCGCTCTTCCTCTGCCCACTCCCAACTGTTCAGTTTCCAAATACTTGTGTCTTCCAAAAACATAAAATGCTGCAACTAAGAACAGGGGCTCAGCATCTTCGTCCGGTAACCCCAGGCCTTACAACAGCATGGAAGTTCTCCCACCCATTACAAGCTGTGATGCAAGTCCTTCAGATAACATGGAAGAAACGTATCCTGTCATAGAACTAAAACCGCAAGTATATAACGGGAAACACGGCAAACGCGTTGTCTATTGTTTAGGTACCCCTGACCCCAAACTCCTGTTAACTCCTACACCATCTCCACCTTGAAAGAAAAAAACGAAACAAATAACGAACAAAAGGAGGACCCCCAAATCGAACCTCATGCTCCATAGGTCCCCGTGTGCATACAACTGGTCAGTGTGATGGTTACTCATTTAAAAATCAAATTAGTTTCCATCAAAACACACCAAACATCCACAACATCACATTACTATCACCTCACAGCAAGGGGATCAAAATAACATTGTGGTTTACTCCAGGTACTCTGGTTTCCCCTTAACAAAAAAAATAATAATAGCAAGGACTCCCAAATCGAACCTCCTGCTCCATAGGTCCCCCTGTACATACAATTGGTCAGTGTGATGGTTACTCATTTAAAAATCAAATTAGTTTCCATCAAAACACACCAAACATCCACAACATCACATTACTATCACCTCACAGCAAGGGGATCAAAATAACATTGTGGTTTACTCCAGGTACTCTGGTTTCCCCTTAACAAAAAAAAAATAATAGCAAGGACTCCCAAATCGAACCTCCTGCTCCATAGGTCCCCCTGTACATACAATTGGTCAGTGTGATGGTTACTCATTTAAAAATCTAATTAGTTTCCATCAAAACACACTAAACATCCACAACACAACATCACATTACTATCACCTCACAGCAAGGGGATTAAAATAACATTGTGGTTTACTCCAGGTACTCTGGTTTCCCCGTTACAAAAAAATAAAATAACATAGCAAGGACTCCCAAATCGAACCTCCTGCTCCATAGGTCCCCGTGTGCATACAACTGGTCAGTGTGATGGTTACTAATTTAAAAATCAAATTAGTTTCCATCAAAACACACCAAACATCCACAACACAACATCACATTACTATCACCTCACAGCAAGGGGATTAAAATAACATTGTGGTTTACTCCAGGTACTCTGGTTTCCCCATTACAAAAAATTAATAATAATATAGCAAGGACTCCCAAATCGAACCTCCTGCTCCATAGGTCCCCCTGTACATACAGCTGGTCAGTGTGATGGATACTCATTTAAGGGGCTCCGCGTCTGAGTTTTTTGGCAGTACCTTTTGACTTGAAAACCGTATCCTGGGCATTCACGAAATGCCTGGACGCGGGCCTGACCCCGCTGAGGGATTAAAGGGTCAGAGTTCTGAATTATTTAAACGATCTGTCCATTCCTGGACACAGCAGACATCCCAGATTACCGTATTTCTGGGAGTACAGCTCAACTCCACACTGTACAGGGCAAGGCTCTCAGAGGCGTGGGTTTCAGCCCTCCACCTCTGCCTAGCACATTCCAGCTAGGCCAGAGAGTGCCTCTCAAGCTGTGCCAGAGTCTCTCGGACCTGTTGGCAGCAGCTATTGTCTGTGTGCTCCGGGCCCTATTAAGAATACGCCCTTTGCAGATATGGATCAACAAACAAATGTATCCTGCAGAAAAGCAAGCTGAAACCATCCCAGACTACCGTGTTTTTTTTTTTTTAGTACGGATCAACACCATGTCATACAGAGCACGACTTTCAGAGGAGCGTATTTCTTCGATACGCCTCTGTCTGGCACGTTTTCAACTGGGCCAGAGAGGGTCCCTCAAGCTCTGCCAGCGCATTTTTGGGCCGGCTGGCAGCAGCCATTCCCTGCGTGCCACAGCCACTATTAAAATGCGTGCTCTGCAAATATGGCTAAACAAACAAACACGTCCTGCCCCCCCTCAGGCGTGCAGGGAGGATTCTGATCAGCTCAGAGTGTCTGACCGCCTCAAAGGGAGGATGGGAAGCAGTCTGCAGAAACCAGAACACCTAAGGCCTCTGGAAACAACGGGAAGCAAGATTACACATCAACTTCCTGGAATTGAAGGCTGTTTACCTGTCAATGAAACACTTTTTCAAAGAAAAAGGGGGCTGATTACAGGACAGCATGTCCTGGTAAAGTCAGACAACAGGACAACAGTGTCCTATATCAGCAGGGAGAGAGGGACAAGGTCCCGACCCCTCCTCGGTCTGACACGCAAGCTGCTCACGTGGTGCGGCCCCAGAATACTGTCTCTGTGGGCGACATACGTCCCGGGCGAGACGAACCACGGGGCAGACGCCCTCTCAAGAGGACGGCTGTTAGCCTGGGAATGGAAGCTGAACCCAAGGGTCGTGGACCAGATCTGGTCACGATACGGGCGGGCATCCGTCGATCTGTTCAAATGCAAAGCCAGCCCGCACTGCGCTCTGTGCTTCTCTCTGAAGGAAACAGACGCGCCGCTGGGAGCAGATGCCCGGGCCCACAGTTGGCCTGCAGGGGCGCTATATTACGCTTTTTTCCCCTATCCCTCTGATTTAGGTGACATTGGAACGTGTACGCAGGGGAGCTCTTTCCCTGATATCAATAGCCCCTAGATGGCCACAGAAACCGTAGTTCCCAGAGATAATCTCACTGTTGTCAGGAACACAGTGGCAGCTGCACCCCCATGGGGACCTGTTGACTCAGGTACACAGGCAGTTCTTTCACCCACATCCAAAACTGTGGTAGCTCTCAGCCTGGCTGCTGAGAGGAACAGGCTGATGGCCTCTGGCCTTACCAGCAACGTCATAAACACGATGCAAGGAGCCAGAGCACAGTCAACTCAGACTCTCTACACTCATAAACTGTTCTTCTGTGGTTCAGCTCCTATCTCACAGATAGAACATTTATGGTAAGTATGGATACATGCTCCTCACAGATCCATGAAGCTAACTATGGTGTACCCCAAGGCTCTATTTTAGGCCCCCTACTTTTTAATTTGTACATGCTGCCGCTTGGTGGAGTCATCAGGAGCCATGGGATAAGTTTCCATAGTTATGCTGATGACACACAGCTATACATCTCATTATCTCATGATGACCCCCGGCCAATCACTGCACTTTTTAATTGCATTACAGACATAAAGTCCTGGATGGCACAGAACTTTCTCCAGCTAAACCAGGACAAAACAGAAGTTTTAATCATTGGACCTGAGGTTCAAAAAGAAAATACAATTCAGAGATTACAATCTCTGTCTTTACAACCTTCTAAAAAAGTAAGAAGCCTGGGAGTTATTTTTGACTCTGAGCTTACTTTTATTCCTCATATTAAACAAATAGTCAAAACAGGATTTTATCATCTAAAAAATATAGCCAGAGTCCGCCCTCTTCTTTCTCTGACCAATACTGAGACTTTGATGCATGCTTTTATTTCTAGTCGTTTAGACTACTGTAATTCACTGCTTTCTGGTCTCCCTAAGAAAAATTTGTCCAGCCTTCAGCTGTTACAAAACTCTGCTGCTCGTGTGCTAACCAAGACCAGAAGGCAGGCTCATATTACACCTGTTTTAAAATCATTGCATTGGCTCCCTGTGCGCCTCAGGATTGATTTTAAGATTCTTTTAGTGGTTTTTAAATGTCTCAATGGTCTCGCACCATCTTATCTTGCAGAGCTGCTATTGCCCTATGAACCCCCGCGAACATTAAGGTCCTCTGGTACTGGACTACTAACAGTTCCAAAAGTCAGAACTCACACTTACGGTGAGGCTTCTTTCCAGTACTATGGCCCCCGTCTGTGGAATAGTCTGCCGGAGAACCTGAGGGCTGCAGAGAATGTTGTTGTTTTTAAGAGCAGGCTCAAGACCCATCTTTTTAACTGCATTTCCTGAACTGGTTCATCTCTGTTCACTCTATACATTTTCCATACTACTGTATTTAATTTGATTGATTGATTTTATTTATTTTGTGTGTGTCGTTTGCTTTAATTTTGTGAGTTTATTGTTTTATAATTCTGTACAGCACTTTGAGCTGCTTTTAGTATGAAGGGTGCTTTATAAATAAAATGGATTGATTGATTGATTGATAAATGGCGTGTTTTTGAAGCCCAGTGTCTGGAGAGGAATATTATTTTATATTCCTGTGACTTGGTCAAACTCTTCACCTTTTTACAGGACCTGCTGGAGAAAGTCCGCTCATTTTCCACCATTTAGGTGTTTTTGTCAGCCATCTTGGCATGCCACGAAGGCTGGAGGGGTAAAACACCCGGTGCTCACCCTCTCATGATACGTTTCATGAAGGGCGTACTGAGGAGAAGACCCCCAGCAGGACTTTGGCCCCTGATTGGGACCTACAGTTAGTCCTGGATGCTCTTTGTGAGCCTCCATTTGAGCCTATTAGCAGCATTAAGATAGATTTGTTATCTTATAAACTGCCTTGCTCTTAGCTCTTTGCTCAGCTAAACGTGTGGGTGACCTCCACGTTTTCTCTGTACACCCAATGTGTACTAGGTTTGCCCTTGACGGGTCAAAGGTCACCCTGCGTCCAAACCCCGCCTACGTGCCAAAAGTTCCAACTCTATGTCCTAGAAGTCTGGATTTTGGTCTCTCAACGTTTCCCCTCTACCCTGTCCTCTCTGAAGGACAGATATATGCTTACATTGAAAGTACTGTCAGTTGGAGAAAATCAAACCAGCTGTTCGTATGTTTTGCCAATCCAGCTGCTGGCAGAGCCCTTTCAAAGCAGCGCCTCTCACACTGAGTGACCGAGGCCTTAGAGAGGGCTACAGCAACAAAGGTCAACAGGTGCCCTCTGGGGTACACGCCCATCCCACTCGAGGCCTAGCGGCCTCGTGGTACCTTTTTAAGGGCGTACCAGTTGCAAACATCTGTGCTGCTGCAAACGGGAGTTCAACGAACATGTTTGCAAAGCATTATAGTTTGGATGTCACTGCATGTGACGTCACTCAGGCTGTACTCTCTAACCCAGAGTAGGGAACAGCCAAAACGCCTGATGTATATGGCTGAAGTTCTCACAAGCATGCATTTTACTGAGAATTTCAAGGGCGTGAATGAATTACGTTCCCATAGCAATAGTGTTGCACCGAGCGACTGACTGATAAAGGGAACTGAAAGTTATGTACCATAACTCATGTTCCCTGAAGGAGGGAACGAGGTGAAACACAGTTGGCCCTTTTCAATGCTGAAGCTCGGTGAAGTGCACTTGGAGACCGTTTGGATGGGCGTCCGCGTCTAAGTACCCAGAGGGCGGGGCCTCTGGGGTGACGCTGACGCCCCCTGCCATAAAGGCGTGAATGTATTCCTTCAGGTAACCGCGCGGGGGCGCAATTTCCCATAGCAATAGTGTTGCACCTCGTTCCCTCCTTCAGGGAACATGAGTTATGGTGCATAACTTTCAGTTTTGCCTAGTGTGTCTAGTTGTCTGTTATCAAGAAATCTTATGAATCACTGAATGGATTTCTTTGAAAAATTCAGAAAATAATCACTCGATACACATTAATAAACTTTTTTAAATTGATTAATTTTGGAGTCAACTTGAATTAAAATGGCTGCCACAGTTAATCATCATTAGCATACATATGAACGGCTGTAACTAAGTTAAATAAACAAATATTGAGCTCAAATTTGTTGTGGCAATAGGTGAGCATCTTCCTCACCATATAATAGGAGTGCAACCCGATTGCATGAGGTAATTTCTCAAAACTTTGCCAGTAAATATTGGAGTCAATCCTCTATGTCTGGTAGCAAAATATAATATAATCTCATGATCCACTGGGCACTGTCAGAATGTAATCACTGGGTGTACATCTAAACTGGTTAACTCAGAATCAGAATCAGAATAACCTTTATTATCATTGTACCGAGATACAGCGAGAATATGTCAGTGCAGTCGTCTGAAAGATGGGCGGAGTGCACGTAGCTGCTGCTATATTAGCGCAGCCTCTTATCCTTTTCAGAATACATTTTTAGATAGAAAAAGGGACACAGCCATGAGGAGAGGATAGTGGCATTACAAAAAAGATCTCTTCACACCTTGTCCTATCAAGACATGATTAAGACATTAAAAAAACTCTGCTAACAAGCACATTTATGACCACGTTACATATGCATTTATGCATTTGACAACAAGGTGGTCCACAAAGCACTAACAAGATAGTCCATTGTCCTGATATGATGATGGTCAGCCGTCACAGTTCTGATGAGTGTCCACAGAAGCGACAGACAAAGCTTTTCCTTAGTTTATACATTTCCCAGAAGAAATGTGACAAGTCGGTCTATTTTCGAGGCCAACTGGGGCAATCAGATTCAGATAAGCCACAACTATTTATTTTTACAGGCAGACTATTTTTCTTGTCAGTCTTGAGTCTTACTTGTACTTCCAAGATCCGAAATGGCCAGATTAGGGTGCCTTCTACTGGTCCGTGCTTATGAGCCCCTCCAAGGTCATTCCAACATGCTGGCGAGTACCAACGCCTGTGATTCAAATCACTTCCATCTTCCGGTTTAGCTCATAAATCTGCTGATTTTGAGTCCTCAAAGCGCGAACCAAACCTTCACAAGCAGGCAGCCTGACCAGGCCAAATTAGCTGTAGCTGTCTTCTTTGTATATTGATAAACCAGGAACCAGACAATTCTAAAAATAGGAAACCTGTTATCATAAATCCAATAAAATCAAAAAAGGCGTTCAATACAGGATCAACTGGACTTTATTTGTTGCAGAAAACGTTTCGACTTCTGTCCAGAAGTCTTTTTCAATTCTGAATGAATGGAAGCTGTGAGACCGAGAAGTTGTATACAGGCTGACATGCCACGCACCAACATATGAAATATGTAATTTCGGCCTCCTCGATCAACATCAGAGTTAGACACATCACATTCCACTCCCCCCCCACCCCAGAGACATATCCAGCTGCACATGTTGTCTGGGCAGACCTGAGGGTTCTCCAGGACCCTCGCTTTCTTGAAAAGATTTTGTCATTTGCGTCTAAAGTCCAGTTGGTCAGTTCCATAACAGTAGTTTTCATTTCAGAAGATGTGTAAAAATAGGAGCTCCTATACACAGACAGAGAGCAAAAAAGCAGGAGAAGAACAGGGAAAGGGAAGAGAATGTGTGTACCTCGTTCCAGAGTGAGTGAGAAAAAGAAAACTCTTTAAAACAATCAAATTTAACATGGCTGCCAAAATCCAACTGACTTTAGAAAACGCAAGAAGCATGTTTTCACAAAACCAGAAAACAAAAAGGCTATAATTCAGTTGGTTTGATAGATTTCTTCTTCTTTCGGCTGCTCTCTTCTTCAGGGGTCGCCACAGCGAACTGACTCGCACGAAGACTTAGCAATTGTTTTTACCTCGGATGCCCTTGCTGACGCAACCACAGACCACCTGTGGTGGCTGTAGCTGAGTGGTTAGAGCAGTCACCCTCCAATGCAAGTTGGGGGCTCAATTCCACCAGTAGTCATATGTCATAAAGACACAAATGAATGTCAAAGTGTCCCTGGGCAAGACACTGAGCCCCTTCATTGTCTCCGATGTGTGTCCCATCTGTGTATGAATGTGGTAAAGCACTGATTATTCACTGGCTGTATTACATTTTCTCAACATTAGATGAGCTCGGTCTAAAACTCTGGCATGAAAGGCAATGGGAAACTAGCATTCTTTCAATGAACACAGTCTGACATCCTGTTTCGGTATCCAGTTTCAGTGAGCGACGTGGAGGCAGTGAGAGAGGGCCACCAGAGCGAGGTACTGCTTAGCATTGCCAATGAGTTCCCAGCTGACAGATGCTTCACATTGGTGTTTCGTGGTCGAAGGAGCAACCTGGACCTGGTGGCTGAGTCATCCGAGGAGGCCCAGTCCTGGATCAAGGGCATGAGGAAGCTGATTGAGAATTTGGAAAGCATGGGAGAAAGGGAAAAACTGGACCAGTATCCTTTATGTAGAGTTAGCTTTCACCAGTGTTCTTGAAAATTTAGATTTTGGTCTAACGTCTCCCTACAGAAGACATTTTAGTACCGTATTTTTCGGTGTATAGGTCGCACCCGAGTATAGGTCACACCATCCAATTATTGCCAAAGAATTGGAAAAATCCATATATTCGGGACGGCCGTGGCGTAGTGGTAATGGCAGTCGTCCCCCGATCGGAAGGTTGGCGGTTCGAATCCCGGTTCCCCACACCATGTGTCGTTGTGTCCTTGGGCAAGACACTTAACCCCGAGTTGCTCCCGGTAGGACTGGAAAGCACCTTGCATGGTAGTCTGCCGCTACCGGTGTATGAATGTGTGTAGCATTCAATGTGTGTAGCACTTTGAGATTTTCACTAATGAAAAGTGCGTTATAAATTGAATTCATTATTATTATTATTATATACTGTATAGGTCGCACCTGAGTATAGGTTGCACCTACATCAAAATGTGGACCGTGTTTAGCTCTGCTGCAAATGTCTCTTCCACAGGAGCGCACAGCAAGGCTTTAAAGCCCTACTGACATGATTTTTTAATTTTCATAAAATTGCTCAAAATATATATCTTTTATCATTTAAATATGTTCATTTTTGCAAACAAAATGCTAAATCACTTTAATTTTGCTTTAAAAGTGATTTTGAACTTCAAGCCGTGTTTAATCATGGGAAATCCAATTACACACGAACGCACCATCTGTGACGTAACACTGGGCAGAGGGCTCTGGTCTCTTTAATAGCGGACCATTTAAAACCCGACAAATTTATCAATCTATGTGAAGATTTGAGCTATTTGTCTTCATTTTGGGAAGCAGAAAATAGTTTGGGTGATGGAACAAGAAACAACAGGATCTAATTTAGGTCTGATGCTGTATCAGACTTACCTTCATGTCGAGCTGCTCATACCTGCGCACTGTGACAAGCCCAGAGCTCTGCCCGGTGTGACATCACAGATGGTGCGTTCGGGTGTAATCAGATTTCCCATGATTAAACACGGCTTGAAGTTCAAAATCACTTTTAAAGCAAAATTAAAGTGATTTATCATTTTGTTTGCATAAAGGAACATATTTAAATGATAAAATATATATATTTGGAGCAATTTTATGAATAGTAAAAAATCATGTCGGTGGACCTTTAATGAAGATTAACACTTAAAAACAATTAATTGTTTGATAAAAAATTATAGCAAATATGTGTCTGAGCTGAACTTTTCTTTAATAAATGAATAATTTTAGCAGGATAAACACCTAAAACAATATATTTGTTAGCTGACATTATTGTAAGAGTGTGTCTCAGTTAAATTTTTGTTAATAAATGATTACAAATCAGCTTATTTTATAAAAAGCCATATACAGTATAGGTCGCACCTGATTATAGGTCGCAGGCCATGAAAAAAATGATAAAAAGGTGCGACCTATACTCCGAAAAATACGGTAATAAGGTCTTTACTAATTGATCTTTAATTTAACCAATAAAAGTTCTGTAATGTGCAGTTTAGGAGTGTTTCCCTTTCTCAAAGAGCTGTTTTCAGATGGATCAGTGATTGGTTCAAGAAGGCCGACAAGAACCACGATGGCAGGATGAACTTCAAGGAAGTGCGAGACCTGTTGAAAATGATGAACCTGGACATGAACGAACACCATACTCTTCATCTTTTCACAGTAAGAGCATAAAAAAAGACACACACACACACATACACACATTAGTGTTTAGCAAATAGCCACATTGTATATTTTGTGTTTTCCATCAGATGGCAGATAAATCTCAGACTGGTTCCCTGGAAGATGATGAATTTGTGTTGTTCTACAAGATGCTGACCGAGCGGGAAGATATTTTAAGCGTTTTCCAGGCGTACTCGACTGATGGTCAGAAGTTGTCCCAATGTGACCTGGAGGAATTCCTGAGTGAGGAGCAATTGGAGGAAGGCAACATCCAGCAACATGCCAAGAACCTCATTGACCACTATGAGCCCTCAGACACAGGTAGATAGCTTGTCGTTGGTCTCAGCCTGAAGCCATTTAAAAACCAAGATTAGTATAAAATGCCATCTCCCAGCTTTTCTGGATTTCGTTTCCCCTGGACTGACTGTTGGAGACTAGTTGGAGGCACAAAAATTTTGAAACAATTTGTTGATTTTCTGTTGCAGTCTCACTAACCAAGCAACAAGATAACCATGTGGCCATGTACAAGTTTTGAAAAAAGCCTGTTTTCATGGTTTGCAAAAATATTCATAGTCATTGAATATTTTGGCATTGCCCATCTTTACCAACATAATTTTCAACTTGGCTCATTTTGCACCAGTCTTGGCAACCGCCACTTGTTCATTCATTAATCTAGAAAATACTTTTGAAATGGATAGACAGATGTGGACTAGTTTAAAAAAAAGTTTATAATTGCCTTGGTTTTAAGTCTGCACAATTAGGGATGTATAGCCTTGTGTGTGTTGTATCACAGAAGAGCTCCCAAGCTGGTGTCAAAACACAGCTTTTCACTATTTAATTTCAGTTCAGTTTATTTATATAGCATCAACTCACACCAAAAGCCATCTCAGAGCACTATACAAAAACATTCACATACATTATACAAGGCCAGTTAGTAAAGGTTATCTAAGGGAACCTGCAGATTCCGTTAGATTTTCATTTTGTTGCAATCCCTCATCCTGAGTAGAACATTGAGGACAGGGAAATGAAGAACTTCCTTTTAACATGAGGCAAAGTTGTTATAATCTTAAGGGGGGACAGAGATGTTTGTAAAACCACAATTCAGAACTAGTTTGAAGGGACGTTCTACCTCAATCCAGGGAATTAGATTATGGAATGGCTTGGAGAATGTAGTTAAAAATGCCAAGTCAATGTTTACATTTAAGAAAATGATCAAAACGAATGTGTTAAAAAAAATATATGAAATAGCGTAATGTGTATTGTATTAGTTAGAAAATTAGAAAGAGTTAGTCATTTTGTACTGTTGGTTGAAGATTATTATTGTTTAATCTGATTGTTGGAAAAAAGGGGCAGATATAATAAGATTTATTCTTCTTTCTGCTACCTTTCATTTTTTTATATTTTGTACATTATCATTTATGGGATTGTCTTGTATTGTTTCTTTTGTAAAAAAAAATGAACAAATTTAATAAACATAAACATAACATGAGGCTTCTAACAGAATCAGGCTCAAGATGGGCATTAATCTGCGTCGACCAGATAGGATAAGCAATAACCGGAACAGACAAACAGGAAGCGGTCTAGATCTATTGAAAGAGCAACGAAGAAAAACAGGTTAACGACAAAAGTTTGAGAACAAAGGGTTCTGTTTGGAAAATGTGGAACAATAATACCTTTCGTATTAGGTGGAACTTGTTTAATGAGAGCTTTGTATGTTAGAAGTAAGACTTTAAATTCTATGTAGAATGTGACGGGGAGCTGAGGGAGAAAAGCTAAAACTGGAGACATACAAGAACATTAGAACTCGGAAAATGAAATTGAGATGGGTTTGAGATTAGTTTGATTCACCCACAACAACTCTGCAACTATTTTGAGAGAAAATTTGTTGCACATGTTCAGTCAATTCCATAAGAGCCATAGAAGTTGAATTTTTAGATCTAAAACCATATTGGCTGTTAGTTAAAATGTTATAGTCATCAAGAAATTTGTCTAATCTAATCACAAATAATTTTTCAAGAATTTTAGAAAATTGTGGTAATAAGAAAATTGGTCTATATTGAATATAGACTTATCACCATTCTTGAAAATAGGGACAACCTTTGCTACCTTCATATTATCTGGAAAAATACCAGTTGAAAAAGACAAATTATATACTGTATATGTGAACGGTTCAATGACATAAGATATTATGTCTTTTACAACCAACATGTACATATCATACCAATCCTTAGAAGTTTTATCAGAATTTTTTTTTGTGACCATCATTCATCATTATCAGTTTCATATAGAAACATAGTATTTTTATGATCATTAAGTAAGTAGCTCACGTTTTTATCAACTTTTGGTATTGTTTTTGCCAGGTTTGATCCCACATTCACAAAATTAGTCATTAAATTCATTTACAATTTCATTGTTATCATATATTTCATTACCACTTTTCACAAAACATTGTGATAAACTAGTTCCTTTCTTGTGTTTATTCATATACCTTTTTTACATAATTTTTTTAACACAATTTTTCTTATACAACATTTAAAATGTTCATAAACTCATCATATGCTTTGTTCACATCTTCAACATAGACATCGCTCCAATTTTGTTTTGTTAAATAATTTTTTAGTCCATTTAATGCTTTAATTGATGTATTTATTATTGTTTTCTTCTCTGCAGTTTTATTTGGAATTATAACCTCTTTATTGTAAATTGTAAAAACGGGTAAATGGTCACTTAGATCAGTCATCAAAATACCACTTAATATATTTGCATCAGTTATATTAGTAAATACATTATCAATTATTGGAGAACTGTGTGTTGTTATTCTTGTTGGATTTGTTATCGATGGAAATAAATTTATACTATGCATTGAATTTATGAATGTACTTATGTTATTTGAATCATGTTGAGTCATGTTCAAATGTTACCAAGAAGACAACAGTCTTCTGTGACTCATGCAAGAAATTTGAGAACCCCAGCAAACCTTTTGAGACAGTGAAGTCGCCAACTAGTCACTAACAGTTGTAGCCTAATGAAATGTTGGCTTTATATACTAAATAAATTAGCCTCACATGTTACGTTCTGGTGATGTGTGAGAAGATTCTGACACCATCCTGTTGCTGTCCAGCCAAGCTGATGAAGGCCATGACATATGATGGGTTCTTGATGTACCTGGGCTCATCTGACGGCTCCATCTTCAACCCACAGCGGCGGAGTATCTTCCAAGACATGAGCCAGCCGCTGTGCCATTACTTCATCTCTTCCTCTCACAACACATATCTCATGGAGGACCAACTCAGAGGACAAAGCAGTGTGGAGGGATACATCAGGTAGCACAACTGGGGCAAAGTAAGATGGTGGATTGTGGTAAAACTGATGAAATAGT
>JBBPBX010051431.1:13531-24591 GCA_038048925.1 Garcialebias charrua | reverse complement strand
CAGAGTGGACCTATGAGAGACAAGTTGTTCAGTAGCTCAACCGGTTAAGCATCCCACAAATTGGCGCAGAGATACTTTTCTCGAAGCTGGTTCGAATCTCACTCGGTACGGTTAAAACTTATTTTACGTTTGTCTTTTATTGGATAAAAAAAAGAAGGAGTTTCACAAACTCCTTCTTTTTAATCTCAGTCCTCATTTTTTTATCCAATAAAAGACAAACGTAAAATAAGTTTTAACCGTACCGAGTGAGATTCGAACCAGCTTCGAGAAAAGTATCTCTGCGCCAATCGTGGGATGCTTAACAAGTTGAGCTACTCGTAGGTCCACTCTGGGTTTTAACAGATGGCCCCTCGCGAGATCTGTGATTTGTCTCGTCTCGTCTCGTGAGTTTTGTGTATCGTTACACCCCTAATATATATATATATATATATATTGTCGAGGAGAGTGAGTTTATTATGGATTCAAAACCAACAAAAATTAATCAGTACAGGAAAGCTTATGGAAAGTAGTGCAAAAATATATTAATAACAGTTGTCGAGGTAGAAACATGTCTGGTCTTGTCTAGGACTTGTCCGGACTTGTCTATTATGCAACTTCAGTTATCTCATCTGTTCAGAAAGGGAGCACAGAGTTCTGCAGAAACGCTCCACTCAGAAACACACACACACACACTCACACTCACCCAGACGCACGCTCACACAGACAGGCAGAGCACAGGAGGAGAACGGCAAAGGGAGCAGAAAAGAATAATTGTTTTAAACATTAGAAAAGCCTATAAAGTCTGAATAAAAGAAATTGTAGTTATAAAGCTAAGATAAATAAGAGAAGTTAACTGTGTCTTAAAAGTTTAACCGTTAAAGAGTTGTGAAAGTCATGAAGAAAGTCACTTCCTAAAAGCAAGCAGCCACATTCTTAAGTTCATACACGAACATTTTAACTGCAGCAGAGAGCAGGAGGAAGAAAACGTGAAGCAAAAGACTTGTTCTAACTTTAATATGTTTTTATCTAAACTTGGTTTAACCTTAATTGATTTTAATCTTAACATGTTTTAATCAGTATAATCATGAGATATATGATTTTAACCAATAATCATGGTATATGTGTTTTAACTAAAATAATCGAGTAAGATGTGTTTTACTTAATATAACCAAGTGAGAGATGATTGTAACCAATATAATCATTTAATGTGATGTTGTTATGATAAAAAGTTAATCATTTTTTATAATAGCAATTGTAATGATGTGTTACTATGTGTCAAAGATGGTTTTGTGACAAAAGTGGTCTATTGCAAAACACACATGTTGGGAAGTATAACTTGCAAACACTTTACTGGAAAAAGTGATGTAACTAACTGACCAGAGTTGTGTCAACCTCCGCCCTGGTGAATCATCCAGCCTCGAGCAAAAAGAGCAAATTCATTTCCTAATAAGGGATCATGTAGCTTCAAGCAGAAATAGAACAGAGCAACAAGTTTGCCTGGAAACTGACAAAGCAAGCAGACTTAACCAATCATAGACAAGCTATCCCCCTCCTCCCAGGGAGGAGGCGGGACTAAGATTTCTATTTAACCACCCTGTTGCGACAGGACGAGGCAGTCCAGCTGTCAGGCTGTCCGAAGTTGTCATGATGCGGTCGAGGAGCTGTACATCAGACATCGAGTAACTGGAGCTGACCTGCTCCACTGAAGCCCCAAAGCGTGGTTCAGATCGACTCCGTGCTGACAGGAGGAAGCAAGCGTCCTGGGGAGAGACTTCTTTTCTTTCATTTTTAAGCTTTGAGGAAAGACTGGACAGTTTTTACCCAGACAGCCAGGACGAAGCAAAACTTGTTTCTTCAGATCAGACCAGCAGGGAGTCAGAGGTGAGTCTCAGTCCTCAGGGACTGAAGGCGACTGCTTCAGGTATTCCCTCTCGGTCCCCGAGGGACTTTGAGGAATGAAAAGGGATGACTGCAAGACACCTTACTGAATCCTGGCTTCAGCTAGATTTAAATCAAATCAAATTAAAAGCTGATATAGCGGAAGCAAATAGACAATTCAATTATTCTAGAACATCAATTGCTCGAGGTTGTTTGATAATACTGAAGGCTCTGGGGAGATACCTCTACTGGGTAAGATCTTATGTAAAACTCTAATCCCTGATCCTTAAGGTCAGGAGAGATGTGTGATTGCAAAAGACCACTCTAACTCTGATTCTTAAAATCAGATGAGATGGAAATGTGAGAGTGTACTCTAAACTCTAGCTCATAAAGCTGGATGAGGAATTTTCGTATGATCAAGCGCTCTAATTCTGGTCCATAAGACTGGATGGGTATTGGAAGTGTTAACTGTGTGACGTCAATGAGATGACCCTCCGAGTCTCTCCAGCCTGGACTCCAGAAAAGAACCTTCCTCAGGGACTCCATGCAGATCGAGCAGCTTAACATCGAATCTTAAGATTGTTTGGTGAATTAATACTTTCTCTTAACCTATAACCATAATGATTAATTGTACTGTTATGCTGTAACGCTGATCCTTCCCTGCAAAATAATTGATTAAAATAAACAAAACGTAAAATTCTTGACTTTTATTCATCATCCACTTGTCCATGGAAATGTAAGTTTGGTTCACAATGATAACATCAAATATTAGGAGGTTTTGAAAGGTTAAGCATTAGCATCTAAGGTTTAATATAAAAACAATACCCCAGGATCCGATCTCCTGGATCCTAAAATTAACTGGATCAGTAACAATAGCGAGCTTAAACACGGGAGAAGCCTCCGTTAACATGAGTTGCCTTGTACTAAACCCTCCGGTCCCCAGCTGCTGAGGTGGAGGGAGGGGCAAGGTGAAAAAGGGGTGTGGCTTATGGAAGCTAGGAGGTGAATAGTCCAGATGAATTCTCCCATCGACAGCCTTCAGTCGGAAGCTGTCCCACGTAGTTCAAGGTAATACCCAAACTCCGGGACCGGTTCAATAGACCCTGTTAGCAGGTAGGCTGCAGTGAGGGCGTGTCACGCACCTTGTGATTACCTCGCTGATTATTCAGATAAGCAAACATGGCGACCACGAAGGGACCCTCTTTATGAATAAAGACTCCCAAGAGACAAGGCGTGCGTCAAAGGACTGACAAGCGCCAGAAAAAACGACTCCTCTTAGAGTAGAGAAGTTGTAGTCGGCTGGTCTAAGCTATCAGCTAAGTGCCCCTTAATTCCACAGCAGTGGGCGGGGTAAAAAGGGCTTACTAAGAATCTGCTGACCACAGATCCGGAGTAAGATTAGCAGCAGGTCGGTTTTCATCCCAGGTACAGGGACATAAAGTCAGTCGGCTTTGAAAACGGACAAACTCGAGACGACAAAAACGAAAAATGGCTGCAGAAGCGGCACCAACAGGACTGGTGGTCCAGTCCACAGAAAACGATCCAACTGGACCAAAACCCGCACCAGCGGCAACGACAAAGACTGAGGATCCGCCCAAAATGGACGATCCGAACCGACAAGAACCGGACACAGCAGGTGAGCCAAAGAATGAGATTCCGATAGAAATAATTCCGTACGGCCAGGGGTTCCCTACTTGGCATTCCGACCTTCAAACAAGGTACAGAAGAAGTCATATAAAAGTAAACGATAAGGAATTAGAGACCTACCTGGCTAAGGAAATAGCAGAAAATAATATCTTCTGTAGTCCTGGGTTGGTAGAAGGCCGTCAGATAATGGTAATAAAAGACCCAGGCTTTATGACACGTACAGCTGGCCCCAGAACATGGCTAAAATGGTGGGCACAGCAGCTTGAGGCCCCTTATGGCCTAAACATAATAATGTTACACAGTCCCTCGGCCGAGTATGACCCTCTCGTAAAGAGGGCGGCTAAGACATCGGGGATAGCACATTCTAGCGCAACTCCTGATGCAAAAGCAATCAAAACACTTCCCCAGTATGAGGAGGAATTGACTAAAATGAAAGCATACAAAGTGAAAAGGAAACAGACACCTAAGATGGAACCTGGAAATGACTCTGTAACAGGATCTCCTGAAACTACGGACGATGAACGTGGGGGGGGAGGAACAGATCCAACAGCTCCCCCGCCAGGTGAAGGAACATCAGGAGAGATGAGGTTCGTAATTCTCCCATCATGTTAGATTTGAGTGATTTGTCTTCAGTTTGGGAAGCCAAAGTCAGTTCAGGGGGTTGAACAAGAAACAGCAGGTTCTGCCTTACCGTTCAGGTGGAGTGAGGGGGGCTCCGAGGGGGACAGCTTTGTTTGTATTGTCCAGTCTTGACGAAGTATTTCATCTTTCGGGAAAGTGAAAAGGCTCACTCATTCACTGATGATATTAGAACACCCAAATGCGACACAACGTAACGGCATTTTTCAAGTTATACAAAAAAATAAAATAAAAAATAAAAAAAATAGGCGAACGTGCAGAAAATGAATCTGCGTTCTATACGCAGCCTTAGACTGAAATCCTGAGATGACGTCACCAAATTAGCAAGCGGAAGTACCCGGATGTCCCGTGAAGAAACACAGCGCGAATTTTAAACTCACTTTTTAAACAAATTTTCATTAAATTATCATTTTGTTTGCAACAACCAACATAGGTGAATGATTAAAATATATATGTTGTGCCAATTTATGCAAAGTTCAAAAATCATGTCAGCCCACCTTTAATAGCCGGTCTTCACTGATCCGGACCTAACAGAACCTTTGAACACCTGACCAGGTGAACAGCTGATGTTTGTCACAGAGACAGATTCCATCTTTTGAGAAGGTAAAGTTCAAACGTTCACCTCCTCTGGTTTTATCAAAGTTCTGCTGCCACGTTTGGGTTCATTTCATTTAGTTCATTTGGTAACGTTGGTTTTTATTTCAACAAAATTTGGTTTCAAATGAGACGATAACTGGAAAAAAATATATATACATATATATATATTTTTTAACTACTGAAAGGAAATTTAAACTGTGGTAAAAATGTCTTGACGTTTCTGTTGACAAATAAAAAAAGACAAAACCATCTGACAGAGAAAATACTGTAAATTAATGTCGCACAGACATCAATCGCCATGTTGTTTACGCTGCAATGCATTCTGGGTCAATGAAGTAGGCAGGTCTCTCTGGTCGGAGCTCTGCTCAGCTTGAAGGTGAAACCTGGACAACGTCTGACGTCCGGCCCTTTAATTTGAACCGGAGCGCGTCGACTGAGAGTGAGTGCAGCTGAAACTGATGAAGAGGAGCAAAACTGATGAAGAGCTGCTGCTGATGAGATGAAGCTGCAGAGCTGCTGCTGATGAGATGAAGCTGCAGAGCTGCTGCTGATGAGATGAAGCTGCAGAGCTGCTGCTGATGAGATGAAGCTGCAGAGCTGCTGCTGATGAGATGAAGCTGCAGAGCTGCTGCTGATGAGATGAAGCTGCAGAGCTGCTGCTGATGAGATGAAGCTGCAGAGCTGCTGCTGATGAGATGAAGCTGCAGAGCTGCTGCTGATGAGATGAAGCTGCAGAGCTGCTGCTGATGAGATGAAGCTGCAGAGCTGCTGCTGATGAGATGAAGCTGCAGAGCTGCTGCTGATGAGATGAAGCTGCAGAGCTGCTGCTGATGAGATGAAGCTGCAGAGCTGCTGCTGATGAGATGAAGCTGCAGAGCTGCTGCTGATGAGATGAAGCTGCAGAGCTGCTGCTGATGAGATGAAGCTGCAGAGCTGCTGCTGATGAGATGAAGCTGCAGAGCTGCTGCTGATGAGATGAAGCTGCAGAGCTGCTGCTGATGAGATGAAGCTGCAGAGCTGCTGCTGATGAGATGAAGCTGCAGAGCTGCTGCTGATGAGATGAAGCTGCAGAGCTGCTGCTGATGAGATGAAGCTGCAGAGCTGCTGCTGATGAGATGAAGCTGCAGAGCTGCTGCTGATGAGATGAAGCTGCAGAGCNCACCATGGGCGTAGCCAGGATTTTATGAGGGGCGGTTCGTTTTAAGGAAAAGTGGACCTGGAAAGAGCAACACGCCTCGGTGGTTCACTGGAAGCGCGTCGGGTTGCCACTCCAAACTTTATCTCGACTCGGGTTCGATCCTCACTTGGTTGAACTTATTTTACGTTTGTCTTTTATTGCATAAAAAAAAGGAGTTTGTGTTAACCACAGGTATATTAAGTCTATGGTGTTAACCGGTTCGACATTAGCGGTGTCTCCACACCTTCTCTTTCCACCTCTCTTAACACAGAACTTGTGTTGTGCGGGAGTTGTAGGCGGGACTTCATAGGCAAAGTGGGCGGATCGTTCAAACCCCCCCTGGCTACACGCATGTCACCACAAACATTCTCACACAGACTAGAAAAATTACACATTGTGATAAAACCTCTTAGCTGTCTGTCCATTCATCCATCCACTCATTCATCTGTCCATCCATCCACTCATTTATCTGTTCATCCATCCATCCACTCATTCATCTGTCCATCCATCCATCCATCCACTCATTCATCTGTCCATCCATCCACTCATTTATCTGTAAATCCATCCATCCATCCACTCATTCATCTGTCCATCCATCCACTCATTCATCTGTTCATCCATCCACTCATTTATCTGTTCATCCATCCACTCATTTATCTGTCCATCCATCCATCCATCCATCCACTCATTCATCTGTCCATCATCCATTCATTTATCTGTTCAACCATCCACTCATTTATCTGTTCATCCATCCACTCATTTATCTGTCCATCCATCCATCCATCCATCCACTCATTCATCTGTCCATCATCCATTCATTTATCTGTTCAACCATCCACTCATTTATCTGTCTGTCCATCCATCCATCCATCCATCCATCCATCCATCCATCCACTCATTCATCTGTCCATCCATCCATCCACTCATTCATCTGTCCATCCATCCATTCATTTATCTGTTCATCCATCCATTCATCCATCCACTCATTTATCTGTCCATCCATTCATCCCTCCACTAATTCATCTGTCCATCCATCCATTCATTCATTTATCTGTTCATCCATCCTTTCATCCATCCACTCATTCATTCTGTCAATCCATCCAATAATTCATCCATTCACCCATCCATCCATCTATCCACTCATCTATCCATCTATCTACTCGTACATCCATTCTAGACATCTACCCACTCATTCATCCGTCTGTCCATCCATTCATCCATCCACTCGTTTATCTGTCAATCCATCCATTCATCCATCCACTCATTCATCTGTCCATCCATCCATTCATCCACTCATTGATCTGTTCATCAATCCATCCATCCATTCATCCATGCATTCATTTATCTGTCCATCCATCCATCCACTCATTCATCTGTCCATCCATCCATTCATTTATCTGTTCATCCATCCATTCATCCATCCACTCGTTTATCTGTCCATCCATCCACTCATTCATCTGTCCATCCATCCACTCATTTATCTGTTCATCAATTCATCCATCCATTCATCCATGCATTCATTCATCTGTCCATCCATCCATCCATCCATCCAGTCATTCATTCAACCACCCTTCCTTTCATCCATCCAACCGTCCATCCAGCCGTTTATCTGTCCATCCATCCAACCGTCCATCCATCCATTTCTCTGTCCGTCCATCCATCCATCCATCCATCCACTCATTCATCTGTCCATCATCCATTCATTTATCTGTTCATCCATCCACTCATTTATCTGTCCATCCATCCATCCATCCACTCATTCATCTGTCCATCCATCCATCCATCCATCCACTCATTCATCTGTCCATCCATCCATTCATTTATCTGTTCATCCATCCATTCACTCATTTATCTGTTCATCCATCCATCCATTCATCCCTCCACTCATTCATCTGTCCATCCATCCATTCATTCATTTATCTGTTCATCCATCCACTCATTCATCTGTCCATCCATCCACTCATTCATTCTGTCAATCCATCCAATCATTCATCCATTCACCCATCCATCCATCTATCCACTCATCTATCCATCTATCTACTCGTACATCCATTCTAGACATCTACCCACTCATTCATCCGTCTGTCCATCCATTCATCCATCCACTCGTTTATCTGTCAATCCATCCACTCATTCATCTGTCCATCCATCCATTCATCCACTCATTAATCTGTTCATCAATCCATCCATCCATTCATCCATGCATTCATTTATCTGTTCATCCATCCATCCATCCACTCATTCATCTGTCCATCCATCCATTCATTTATCTGTTCATCCATCCATTCATCCATCCACTCGTTTATCTGTCCATCCATCCACTCATTCATCTGTCCATCCATCCACTCATTTATCTGTTCATCCATCCACTCATTTATCTGTTCATCAATTCATCCATCCATTCATCCATGCATTCATTCATCTGTCCATCCATCCATCCAGTCATTCATTCAACCACCCTTCCTTTCATCCATCCAACCGTCCATCCAGCCGTTTATCTGTCCATCCATCCAACCGTCCATCCATCCATCTGTTTGTCTGTCCATCCATCCATTCATCCATCCACTCATTTATCTGTCCATCAATCCATCCATCCATCCATCCAATCATCCATCCGCCCATCCATCCAACTGTCCATCCATCTATTTCTCTGTCTGTTCATCCAACCGTCCACCCATCCATTTCTCTGTCCGTCCATCCAACCGTCCATCCATCCACCCGTCCATCCATCCAATACACAACGATGCTAACAACACAGTCACACATTAACCAGGGCTGCAGGAGTGAAGGTCCAGTCCCGCAGATAGAGGACGGCAGAGCTGAGGGGATCCATCTACATCATCCTCCCAGAATGCATTGCACCACTCAAAAAGTGACGATGACTTTAGGTGAAAAATGGATTAAACGTACATTGTTTGAAGTACTCAGAACAACAACTTTTATAGAATAGGTAAAAAACAACATATTAAGACCAACATGTGCAGGGAGTCAGATCCGTTAAAGAACCGTAGCAGCCGTGATGTTCGGTGTCTCCACACAGGAGGCTGCAGGAGATCCTCTGAATGAGCAGAACATCTCAGGTGTTCCTCTGAGCGACTGAGGCAGTTTGTGGTTTTACTCACCCAGCAGGTTCTGCTGGTCCTGGTACAGCCGGGTCACTCTCTCCATCAGCTCCCATTTCTCACAGCAGCCTTTGTAGTTGACGAAGTTCCGGGCCAGGATTTCCTTCAGTTGCCGAACGGTGAGCGCCTCAATATCGTCCACGTTGTTCAGGTCTGACAGCGAGGCTCTGCGGCCCGAGACCGGGGCCTCCTCGGGGTCCCAGTTCTGAACCGAGTGAAGGAAAAACCAGGTCACTTCATGTCAACTCATGTTAACACACCGGGTCTGAGGTTCTGAGGCCGTTAGGAGAGAACAAATGTTTCTATAGTTACAGGCTTTCTGGGAGTCGTTTGACCCTTCAGAGCCACCGTACAAACAAACAACAGTTCTTTACACTTTTGCTCAAAGACCTCAAGACCATGAACCTTCAGACCTCTGGGACCTCAGGACCATGAACCTTCAGACCTCAGGGACCTCAGGACCATGAACCTTCAGACCTCAGGGACCTCAGGACCATGAACCTTCAGACCTCAGGGACCTCAGGACCATGAACCTTCAGACCTCTGGGACATCAGGACCATGAACCTTCAGACCTCTGGGACATCAGGACCATGAACCTTCAGACCTCTGGGACATCAGGACCATGAACCTTCAGACCTCTGGGACCTCAGGACCATGAACCTTCAGACCTCTGGGACCTCAGGACCATGAACCTTCAGACCTCTGGGACCTCAGGACCATGAACCTTCAGACCTCTGGGACATCAGGACCATGAACCTTCAGACCTCTGGGACCTCAGGACCATGAACCTTCAGACCTCTGGGACCTCAGGACCATGAACCTTCAGACCTCTGGGACCTCAGGACCATGAACCTTCAGACCTCTGGGACCTCAGGACCATGAACCTTCAGACCTCTGGGACCTCAGGACCATGAACCTTCAGACCTCTGGGACATCAGGACCATGAACCTTCAGACCTCTGGGACCTCAGGACCATGAACCTTCAGACCTCTGGGACCTCAGGACCATGAACCTTCAGACCTCTGGGACCTCAGGATCAGGACCATGAACCTTCAGACCTCTGGGACCTCAGGACCATGAACCTTCAGACCTCTGGGACCTCAGGACCATGAACCTTCAGACCTCAGGGACCTCAGGACCATGAACCTTCAGACCTCTGGGACCTCAGGACCATGAACCTTCAGACCTCTGGGACCTCAGGACCATGAACCTTCAGACCTCTGGGACATCAGGACCATGAACCTTCAGACCTCTGGGACCTCAGGACCATGAACCTTCAGACCTCTGGGACCTCAGGACCATGAACCTTCAGACCTCTGGGACATCAGGACCATGAACCTTCAGACCTCTGGGACCTCAGGACCATGAACCTTCAGACCTCTGGGACCTCAGGACCATGAACCTTCAGACCTCTGGGACCTCAGGACCATGAACCTTCAGACCTCTGGGACCTCAGGACCATGAACCTTCAGACCTCTGGGACCTCAGGACCATGAACCTTCAGACCTCTGGGACCTCAGGACCATGAACCTTCAGACCTCTGGGACCTCAGGACCATGAACCTTCAGACCTCTGGGACCTCAGGACCATGAACCTTCAGACCTCTGGGACCTCAGGACCATGAACCTTCAGACCTCTGGGACCTCAGGACCATGAACCTTCAGACCTCAGGACCATGAACCTTCAGACCTCTGGGACCTCAGGACCATGAACCTTCAGACCTCTGGGACCTCAGGACCATGAACCTTCAGACCTCAGGGACCTCAGGACCATGAACCTTCAGACCTCTGGGACCTCAGGACCATGAACCTTCAGACCTCAGGGACCTCAGGACCATGAACCTTCAGACCTCTGGGACCTCAGGACCATGAACCTTCAGACCTCTGGGACATCAGGACCATGAACCTTCAGACCTCAGGACCATGAACCTTCAGACCTCTGGGACCTCAGGACCATGAACCTTCAGACGACCATGAACCTTCAGACCTCTGGGACCTCAGGACCATGAACCTTCAGACCT
>JBBPBX010051430.1:4683-24591 GCA_038048925.1 Garcialebias charrua | reverse complement strand
TGTGACGACATGGAAGGGCAAATGAGAAGAAGCAACGTGCGGATTATTGGAGTTCCCGAGACACCAGAATCGAGCTCCACGACAGCGGTGGCTAACATGCTAATGGAGGTGCTACAGTTGGATAAAGTGCCACTTATTGATCGATCTCATCGCACTGGACGTGGGAACAAGTCAGGCGGTAAGCCGCGGGTCATTGTCGCTAAGCTGCACTATTATCAAGAATGTGTGGAAATATTACGTCGGGCCCGGAGCCGCGGCCCTCTTCACTTCAAAGAGGCACCGATCTTCATCACATCAGACTACACAGCAGCTGTGGCCAAGGCCCGGGCGGCGTTTACAGAGGTGAGGAGGCTTCTTCGCGACCGACAAGATGTTCGCTACGGCCTGCTTTTTCCTGCACGGTTCCGCATCACTCATGGAGAGGAGGAGAAGGAGTTCTTGGATGCCAATAAAGCCATGGATTATGTTAAGAAGAAAATCATCTCAGCAACGGACAGTGAGGACCAGCGTTGATAGCAGGTCCAATCTCCACCGATCCATTGTTCCTGTCAGGTTGTATAGAACTTTTCAACATTATATGTCCCGTGCTTTTAAAAAAAAATCTATTTATTTAGTTAATCTCAGACTCTATTCCGAGGGGCAACATCCTTCTTTTGGACTGAACTCTGGTTGTTTCTTTTTTCTATTCTTATTTTAGTTTTTCTCTTCTTTGTGTATGAAAGTTTAGCAGAGAGACTTTCCAGATCTTGGTTAGTGATATGCTCGTTCTATTTGCAGCTAGGAGCACAAAATAGCAATTGAACTTTAAAGTAAGGAAACATTTACTTTATTCTACTTTATTTTTTAATTACTGAGGCGGGAGCCCAGGCAGGGAGCTTGGTTCCCCAGTATAAGCACATATGTGTGGATTTTGTTTTTGTTTTTGTTTATTGGGCTCTCCGTGTTCTTTAGGAGAGAGGGGTGGGACTATACCGGATCTATCTATTTTTGGAGTGTTTTTTTATGTCAGATATCTTTCTGTGATGCTTTGTGGGTATCGCACTACAGTCCGATTGATAATACATGAGCAGTCCTAATACTAACAGGTTCGTTAACAGCCACCCAGTTAATTTTGTGAGTTGGAATGTGAAATCTCTTAATGGTCCAGTGAAATATAGAAAAGTTATGACACACTTGAGACAACTTGATGTTAAGGTGGCTTTCTTGCAGGAGACCCATTTGCGTAAAGCAGACAGTGTACATCTTGACAGAAGATGGTCTGGTCAGGTGTTTCAGTCTAACTTCCAATCTAAATCAAGAGGGGTTGCCATATTAGTCAGTAAACAGGTGCAATTTACAGCATCCAGTGTTAAAACGGATGCTGCTGGACGCTTTGTTATTGTGGTGGGGAAACTGTATGCGCTTCCAGTTATTTTAGTCTCAGTATATGCTCCAAATTGGGATGATCAAACATTTTTTAATACACTTTTTTCGAATATTCCTGATATTTCCACACATAATCTCATAATTGGGGGAGATGTGAACTGTGTGATGTCATCTCTTGATCGTAGTACAGTGGGAAAGATCTCTATTTCTAAGTCTGCCCAGTCAATTAATTCATTTCTTAATACTTACGGTATGGTTGACGTGTGGCGCTTTTGTAATCCGACTTCGAGACGTTATTCATTTTTCTCCCCTGTCCATAAGAGTTATTCACAAATTGATTATTTTTGTCCTTGATAAGCGGATTTTACCTTTAGTGAAGGAATGTGATTATGGAGCTATTGTCATTTCTGATCATAGTCCACTCAAAATGAAACTGAACGTCCCTGTTACACAATTAGTCTATCGCCCTTGGCGGCTTAACCCCATACTTTTTTCTGATGAAGACTTTGTCAAGATGCTTGCATCCGAAATAAAGTTTTTTATTGATGTTAATCGGACTCCTGGGATGCCACTTGGCACTGTCTGGGAATCTTTAAAGGCTTATTTAAGGGGCCAAATTATTTCTTACTGTGCAAATAAAAAGAAGAAAGATGCCGAACGGCTAAAATTGCTAACTGATCAGATTCTACAATTAGACAGGGAGTGCTGCCACACTTTTACACAAGAGTCACTTAAGAAACGTATATTACTCCAAACAGAGTTTAATATCTTATCTACCCAACAGGCCGAATATTTAATATCCAAATCTAGGTGGGGCTACTATGAGCATGGTGAGAGGGCTGGACGCCTTCTTGCACAGCAGTTACGGCAGCGTTCGGCTAAACAGGATATCCCAGCAATAAATGATGATTATGGTGTAAAATGTTATGATAATGCAGGAATTAATCAATGTTTCAGTAAATTTTACCAATCATTGTACACTTCTGAAGCCTCACTTAACCCAACTGAATTGGATGATTTTTTTAAAGATGTCAAAATTCCTTCACTAAGCTCTGACCTGTCTAATGAGTTGGAGAGAGATTTTTCTTTAGCTGAGATAAAGTCTGCAATTAATAACATGCAAAATGGAAAATCTCCAGGACCAGATGGCTTCCCGACAGAATTCTTTAAGAAATTTTCAGATTTACTTTCTCCCTTGTTATTATCAGTTCTTGAGGAATCACTGGCCACACAATTATTGCCATTATCTATGCGTCAAGCTGTAATTTCATTGCTTTTAAAGAAGGATAAAGAATCTCTGAGCTGCAGTTCATATCGCCCGATATCGCTTTTAAACACTGATGCAAAAATTCTTGCAAAGATGTTGGCGAATCGAGTCGAACAGATCATCCCTACAATTGTCTCACCTGACCAGACTGGTTTTGTTAAAAATCGTCATTCCTTCTCTAACATCAGACGGTTGTTTAATGTGTTGTACACCTCCGCCCCACCCGGTCATAATAGTGATGAGATTTTGATCTCACTGGATGCTGAGAAAGCGTTTGACCGGGTGGAGTGGAACTATCTCTTCAAGACTTTAGAGATGTTTAATTTCGGTCCTAAATTTGTCTCATGGGTGAAGCTGATATATACCATGCCAATGGCAGCTGTACGTACCAACAGTAATCTATCCAGCTACTTCGAATTGAAACGTGGTACGAGGCAGGGATGCCCACTCTCGCCACTCTTATTTGCGATCGCGATTGAACCACTTGCAGTGGCTTTGAGGAATAGTACAGAAATTAAAGGTATCAACCGGTTTGACACTGAACATAAGGTTTCCCTATATGCTGATGATACACTTCTTTATATATCAGATCCCTTGTCTAGTATTCCTGAGTTACTTATTTTACTTAAAAAATTTGGAAACATATCTGGCTATAAGGTTAACCTTCAAAAAAGTGAATTGATGCCTGTGACCCCAATAGAGGAGCAGCATATGGGTCCAGTTCCTTTCAAAATTAGTACATGTACTGTCAAATTTAATTTTGGAGCCCCACAAGGATGTGTGCTGAGCCCCCTTCTATTCACCCTGCTAACACACGACTGCACACCATCGTACAGCTCCAACCACTTCATCAAGTTTGCGGACGACACAACAGTGGTGGGTCTCATCAGCAACAACGATGAGACGGACTACAGGAACGAGGTGAGCCGCCTGGCCTTGTGGTGCGGACACAACAATCTCACTCTCAACGTGGAGAAGACAAAGGAGATTGTTGTGGACTTCAGGAAGAGGGATGCCCAACATGCCCCTCTGACCATCAACAGCACCGCAGTGGAGAGAGTAGACAGCACCAAGTTCCTGGGAGTGCACGTCTCAAAGGACCTGTCCTGGAGCAGGAACACTGCAGCACTGGCAAAGAAGGCTCACCAGCGTCTCTACTTTCTCCGCAAGCTGAAAAGGGCTGGAGCTTCAACCCCCATCATGAGCACCTTCTACAGAGGTGCCATAGAAAGTGTCCTGACCAGCTGCATCACTGTGTGGTTTGGTGCATGTACTGCATCCTGCCGCAAGAGCCTCCAGCGCATTGTGAGAGCAGCTGAGAAGATCGTGGGCACCTCCTTGCCCTCACTGCAGGACTTACACAGCAAACGCCTCACTCGGAAAGCCCACTGCATGGCAGGTGATCCCACACACCCACTACACAGCTGCTTCAGACTGCTGCCATCAGGGAGGAGACTGAGGAGTCTCCAGGCTCGAACCAGCAGACTGAGAGACAGCTCTGTTCATCAGGCAGTCAGGATGCTAAACACTCTGCCTGCTCTGCCCCCCCTCCCATTTGAACTGCCTTAACACTAAAACTTTCTCACACATTACCACACAACACAAAGATTTTAACACTGGACTCTGTGTCATCAAACGGGTTATTCACTAAACTCTCGGTCATGTGCTCATACAGTTTGCACTACTTCTCATACTTGCACTAATGTTTGTATTACATCACTGCCTATAGTCATAATACTGTTTACATTCTCTGTTTACATTTATTAATACTGTTTACTTTTATTACTACTGCTTACATTTAATTACTACTGTTTACATTTACACTACTCTAATATCTACACCACTGCTGATACATATACAGTGTGCTCTGAACGGTCTTATTTAGGGATGCCCAATGTGCCTTACTGCATATGCCACTTTTTGCCTCTATAACAACATCAACTACTACCTCATACATATACTGTGTACATTAACTCATACGCTGCTTTGCCACTTTGCAAATGTCAATGCTAGAAACCTTTAGTTTATTTTAGTTATACTTTTTATACTCTTTTTTTATACTAGTATGCAAAAACTCAGGACAGTATTATGTTCATTAAATGTTTAATGTTTTAGTTTTAGTTTTAGAGTTGGTGTAAATTTTCATACTCTTATACCACTATGCAAAAACTCAGGACAGTGTTAGTTTTACTATTTTATGCTTATGTCTATTATTATATGTTTCAGTGTTTCAATGTTTAGATGTTTACTGTTGCACCGAGGGACTGAGAGAAACGCAATTTCGGTCCTGTGTATGTCCTGTACAGTACATATTGCAGATCTGACAATAAAGTTGACTTTGACTTTGACTTTAAATACCTTGGTATTTGGATTACTCACTGCCACAAAGATCTCTATAAAGCAAACTATCTGCCTCTTCTGGTGAACCTTAGGAAAAACATTGCTACATGGACATCCTTGCCTCTATCCCTTGGGGGCAGAATCAATGTGATCAAGATGGCAATATTACCCAAATTACTCTATCTATTTCAGAACATACCAGTTTTCCTCACCAGGACTTTCTTCTCCAATCTAAATAGTGAATTGTCATCATTCATTTGGAATAAAAAGCATCCACGAATAGGCAGTAAGATGCTGCAGATACCCTGTGGTCTTGGTGGTTTGTCACTCCCCAATTTTTTATATTATTACTGGGCGGCTAATATCAGAGCTTTACTGTATTGGTTGAGAGAGGACAATCCGGCTCCTACCTGGGTGACCTTAGAGAGGAATTCAATTACATCTAGCTCTCCCTCTGCTTTAGTCTGCTCCCAGTTACCGTTCAATAAACCAGTGTCAACTTATACTTCTAATCCAGTGGTAACTCACACAATAAAAATCTGGAATCAGTGCAGGAGGTTTTTTAATAAGACAGAATTATCATTTTATGCTCCAATATCAAATAATCACATGTTTGCTCCCTCACTAATAGACTCTGCTTTCAATGCTTGGGGCTCAAAGGGAATAAATTCTTTATATGATCTTTATATAGACAATAAATTTGCCTCATTTGAACAGCTAACACAGAAATTTGACATCCACAAGTCACAGTTTTTCAGGTATTTACAATTGAGACATTTTGTAATGTCAAACTCTGGATGCTTTCCTCTACGTCCTCCTGTTTCTCTTTTAGATGAAATTCTGATGTGTAAGTCAGTAACAAAACGTTCTATGAGTAAAGTTTATTCCTTGCTCAGCTCATATAATGATACCAACTTAGACACGCTGAAGTGTAAGTGGGAGACGGACTTGGAGGAATCCATTTCAGACACAGTTTGGCAAAAAATTATTGAAAATATCTATTCGTCCTCAATATGTTTGAACCATGTTGTACTTCAATTCAAGGTAGTACATCGTTTACATTGGTCTAAGGACAGATTAAGCAAATTCAAAAAGGACCTCGACCCGACGTGTGATCGCTGCAAACAATCTTCAGCCACACTTTTACACACATTCTGGACTTGTCCAAAGTTACATGGATACTGGCAAGGCATCTTTGACACTCTTTCAGGAGTATTTGGACAAACTGTTCATCCATCACCATTCATCTCTCTCTTTGGGGTGGCTGAAGCAGAGACTTCCTTCAGCAAAAATCAGAGGACTGTGTTAGCTTTCTGCTCTCTACTGGCTAGAAGACTCATTCTTCTTCGATGGAAGGATCCACATCCTCCAGTATATGGACACTGGTCATGTCTTTCATCCATTTGGAGAAGATAAGATACACTGTTAGAGGATCTGTAAACGCATTCTATGATATTTGGCAGCCATTTATAGCTTATGTAGAAAATATTTCGGCAGATAAATTTGTGTAAAGGCCAAAGGTCGGCTCCTTTTACAAACTTGTGCTTTGTATTGATTGATGTCTGAATACAAGGTGGATACTTGTTGGGGTAGTAGATCCGGTATAGGAGGGGAGGTGAGGGGGGGAGGGTTTTTCGCTGTGTGTATGTTTGTTAGTTGTTTGTCTTACATAAAAAATAATAAAAAAAACTTTGCTCAAAAAGAAACCATGAATAATTCTGTTTAATTCTGTAGCTCTAAAATAAGTAATCTCAGGGCACTGAACAGGAACATTCACAAAAAAGATAATTAGTAAAAGTTATTTATCTAATGAAGCATCAATTTGCTGAAAAAGAAATAATGGAGAAGAAAAGTGTCAGCCAGCTGTTGACTTCCAGTAGCAGCTCTGTACAAGTCAAAGAAGTTGTTTTCACAGTAAATAAGGATGTCTCTGATGAGATGGGAGGTGTCCATCTCGACTTCCTGCAAATGTAGATCTTTTCATTCTCCAACAGCATGTTTGCAGTGATGGAGTCCCCTAAGACAGTTTCCAGTGATGGAGTCCCCTCAGACAGTTTCCAGTGATGGAGTCCCCTCAGACTGTTAGCAGTGATGGAGTCCCCTAAGACAGTTTCCAATGATGGAGTCCTCCCAGACGGTTTCCAGTGATGGAGTCCCCCCAGACTGTTTCCAGTGATGGAGTCCCCTCAGACTGTTACCAGTGATGGATTCCCCTCAGACAGTTTCCAGTGATGGAGTCCCCTCAGACTGTTTCCAGTGATGGAGTCCCCTCAGACTGTTTCCAGTGATGGAGTCCCCTCAGACAGTTTGCAGTGATGGAGTCCCCTCAGACTGTTTGCAGAGATGGAGTCCCCTCAGACTGTTTGCAGTGATGGAGTCCCCTCAGACTGTTTGCAGTTATGGAGTCCCCTCAGACTGTTTGCAGTTATGGAGTCCCCTCAGACTGTTAGCAGAGATGGAGTCCCCTCAGACTTTTTGCAGTGATGTAGTCCATTCAGACAGTTTCCAGTGATGGAGTCCCCTCAGACTGTTAGCAGTGATGGAGTCCCCTCAGACAGTTTCCAGTGATGGAGTCCCTTCTGACAGATTGAAGTGATGGAGTCCCCTCAGACTGTTAGCAGAGATGGAGTCCCCTCAGACTTTTTGCAGTGATGTAGTCCATTCAGACAGTTTCCAGTGATGGAGTCCCCTCAGACTGTTAGCAGTGATGGAGTCCCCTCAGACAGTTTCCAGTGATGGAGTCCCTTCTGACAGATTGAAGTGATGGAGTCCCCTTAGACTGTTAGCAGTGATGGAGTCCCTTCAGACTGTTTGCAGTGATGGAGTCCCCTCAGACTGTTTGCAGTGATGGAGTCCCCTCAGACAGTTTCCAGTGATGGAGTCCCCTGAGACTGTTTGCAGTGATGGAGTCCCCTCAGACTGTTTGCAGTGATGGAGTCCCCTCAGACTGTTTGCAGTGATGGAGTCCCCTCAGACTGTGATGGAGTCCCCTCAGACTGTTTGCAGTGTTGGAGTCCCCTCAGACTGTTACCAGTGATGGAGTCCCCTCAGACATTTTGCAGTGATGGATTCCCCTCAGACTGTTAGCAGTGATGGAGTCCCCTCAGACATTTTGCAGTGATGGATTCCCCTCAGACTGTTTGTAGTGATGGAGTCCCCTCAGACTGATACCAGTGATGGAGTCCCCTCAGACTGTGATGGAGTCCCCTCAGACTGTTTGCAGTGTTGGAGTCCCCTCAGACTGTTACCAGTGATGGAGTCCCCTCAGACATTTTGCAGTGATGGATTCCCCTCAGACAGTTTGCAGTGATGGAGTCCCCTCAGACTGTTTGCAGTGATGGAGTCCCCTCAGACTGTGCAGTGATGGAGTCCCCTAAGACAGTTTGCAGTGACGGAGTCCTCTCAGACAGTTTCCAGTGATGGAGTCCCCTCAGAAAGTTTCCAGTGATGGAGTCCCCTCAGACTGTGCAGTGATGGAGTCCCCTAAGACAGTTTGCAGTGACGGAGTCCTCTCAGACAGTTTCCAGTGATGGAGTCCCCTCAGACTGTGCAGTGATGGAGTCCCCTAAGACAGTTTGCAGTGACGGAGTCCTCTCAGACAGTTTCCAGTGATGGAGTCCCTTCAGAAAGTTTCCAGTGATGGAGTCCCCTCAGACTGTGCAGTGATGGAGTCCCCTAAGACAGTTTGCAGTGACGGAGTCCTCTCAGACAGTTTCCAGTGATGGAGTCCCCTCAGACTGTGCAGTGATGGAGTCCCCTAAGACAGTTTGCAGTGACAGAGTCCTCTCAGACAGTTTCCAGTGATGGAGTCCCCTCAGACTGTTACCAGTGATGGAATCCCCTCAGACAGTTTCCAGTGATGGAGTCCCCTCAGACTGTTTCCAGTGATGGAGTCCCCTCAGACAGTTTCCAGTGATGGAGTCCCCTCAGACTGTTTCCAGTGATGGAGTCCCCTCAGACTGTTTGCAGTGATGGAGTCCCCTCAGACTGTTTCCAGTGATGGAGTCCCCTCAGACTGTTTCCAGTGATGGAGTCCCCTCAGACTGTTTCCAGTGATGGAGTCCCCTCAGACTGTTTCCAGTGATGGAGTCCCCTCAGACAGTTTCCAGTGATGGAGTCCCCTCAGACTGTTTCCAGTGATGGAGTCCCCTCAGACAGTTTCCAGTGATGGAGTCCCCTCAGACTGTTACCAGTGATGGAGTCCCCTCAGACTGTTTCCAGTGATGGAGTCCCCTCAGACTGTTACCAGTGATGGAGTCCCCTCAGACAGTTTCCAGTGATGGAGTCCCCTCAGACTGTTACCAGTGATGGAGTCCCCTCAGACAGTTTCCAGTGATGGAGTCCCCTCAGACTGTTACCAGTGATGGAGTCCCCTCAGACAGTTTCCAGTGATGGAGTCCCCTCAGACTGTTTCCAGTGATGGAGTCCCCTCAGACTGTTTCCAGTGATGGAGTCCCCTCAGACTGTTTGCAGTGATGGAGTCCCCTCAGACAGTTTCCAGTGATGGAGTCCCCTCAGACTGTTTCCAGTGATGGAGTCCCCTCAGACTGTTACCAGTGATGGAGTCCCCTCAGACAGTTTCCAGTGATGGAGTCCCCTCAGACTGTTTCCAGTGATGGAGTCCCCTCAGACTGTTTCCAGTGATGGAGTCCCCTCAGACTGTTTCCAGTGATGGAGTCCCCTCAGACAGTTTCCAGTGATGGAGTCCCCTCAGACTTTTTCCAGTGATGGAGTCCCCTCAGACAGTTTCCAGTGATGGAGTCCCCTCAGACTGTTTCCAGTGATGGAGTCCCCTCAGACTGTTTGCAGTGATGGAGTCCCCTCAGACTGTTTGCAGTGATGGAGTCCCCTCAGACTGTTTGCAGTGATGGAGTCCCCTCAGACTGTTTGCAGTGATGGAGTCCCCTCAGACTGTTTCCAGTGATGGAGTCCCCTCAGACTGTTTCCAGTGATGGAGTCCCCTCAGACTGTTTGCAGTGATGGAGTCCGCTCAGACTGTTTGCAGTGATGGAGTCCCCTCAGACTGTTTCCAGTGATGGAGTCCCCTCAGACAGTTTGCAGTGATGGAGTCTCCTCAGACACAGAGGAATCTGTGAGTTTGTGTTGTTCTGGTCATCTGAGAGCTTATTTCCTGTCTGTCTGTTTGTTTGTGGCAGACAGAATGAACGTTGGTGTGGATATTTGTGGGTGCAGCAGATTCCATATTCCGTCTGTTCGTGGACCTCTCTCTGACCTCGAGTGTTTACAGTGGTCTGCTGGGGGTGTCAAACGGGGGTAAGTAGGCCGCCTGATACCCCACTGAATAATGGATTTCTAGTCAGGGAGGGAAGAAACTGCTGAGGGTTGAGGCAAAAGAAAAAATACTTCTCAAATTTTGACTGCTCCGTGTTTATTGGCAGCAGAACATCATGGGGACGTTTAATAAAACATTTCCTTATTTTCTGTCAGAAGGAGGTCTGTAAAGTGTGAAAAACTGAAGATAAAGAGCTAAAGGAGGAGGAGGGACAGAAAGGATCAGATCAGTATATTGACACAGGATGATGTAGAGGAAAACAACATTAATGTGATACGAGACGTCAGTTTACCTCTGAATTATTGATTCATGTTTCATGTATTCCTCATTTCCCCATCATTTCCCCGCTCTTCAAACTGTTGTTGACTGAAACTCACTAACTGGGAGTTATTTTCCTGAGTGATGGTAGGATGGAGCTGGACATTGGTAATTAAAATAAATTTGGTCCAGATCTAACTACCAAGGTGGGTCCGACGCCAGCTGAGGCGGTAGGATGTGGGAGGAAGTGAGCAACAAAGTAAAGAGTGCAGTTTTGCAAACTGAACACACAAAGATGATGTTTTCACAAAAGGCCATTTCAAACGTGAAATTGGTTTTGTTCTTTCAGTTTAGAGTTTCAAACTAGTCTCCTGCTGTCACACTGAGAGAGGCTGCAGATCAAATGAAACTCATTAGATTTTTGTGGGAAGAAAGAATTTAGTGTGAATGAGCAGTGAAGCAGTATTTCTCTGTAGCGACATCTACTGAGATGAGAACTGAATGTCTGAATAAACTCTCTCTGCTCTCTCGATGTCTCAGTAAGGCCACACTGTCCAGAACCAGAATAACTGTGGGGAGCTCCGTCATCCAGAGGGAACTCAGACTAGAGCCAATAGTCGTGGAAAGAAGTCAGCTGAGGAGGCTCGGACATGTGATCAGGATGTCTCCTGACAAATGGACAAGTGGATGAATGAATAGATTGATGGATGAATGTATGGATGAACAGATGAACAGACAGGTGGATGGATGGATGGATGGATGGATGGATGGATGGACAGACGAACAGACAAGTGGATGGATACATTGATGGATAGACGGAACGGACAGGTGGATGGATGGATGGACAGATGGACAGATGGACAGATGATGGCTGGATGGATCTGCATTGCTTCTTGCCAGGAGTCCAACAGTTTCTTAAAACCATTTAGAGAGGTCAAGGTCGAGAGCTTCAGATCTTTTTGTAAGATATTCCATGAAGCAGGAGCGGAGTAGGAGAAGGCCCTTTTGTCAAGTTCAGTCCTCACTGAGGGAACACTGCAGGTAATCATGTCCTGAGAGCGCACGCTGTAGCTGCACTCACACAGAGACATGTAGGAGGAGATGTATGAAGGCAGCAGACCAAGAAGTGATTTAAAGATGAAAATGTACCAGTGGAAGAGTCTGCGTGAGGTTAATGATGTCCAGTTAACCAGTGAATACAGGGTGCAGTGGTGGGTACGATAATCACAGCCAGTTATGAATCTTAGTGCACCATGATAGACAACATCCAACATCTGCAGGGTGCTTGTAGGAGCATTCATGTAGAGAATGTCACCGTAATCAATGGAGGGAAGGAAAGTCACAGTTACAAGGTGTTTCCTAACATTCAGAGTTAGACATGATCTGTTTCTGAAAAATAAACCCAGTTTAACTTTCAGTTTCTTTACCAGGTTTTATAAAACTGCAACACAAATGAACACCAGCAGCTTGAAACATAACAGAGCTGACCTGCTCGTTGGAGCAGAATCTGTATTTAATAATAATAATAATAATGAATTCCATTTATAATGCACTTTTCATTAAAAAAAATCTCAAAAAATCTCAAAAAATCTCATTTCCCGCACATTTACTGATACACCAGTCCAAGTTTGTTTCTGTAACATATTTATAAAACAAATTTAATGCACCAAAGTGATGTAATAACAGTAGAATAAAAAAAAAATCAGTAAAAATCTAGATTAAACTCCAGATTGAGTGTAAACTCCACCCACCTCAACCACTTTGTCCTCTGTAGATTAAATGGTGTGGAGCCACAGTTCTCTGTGTGGAACTAATGTTTGATCTTTTCAGTCTTTTTTTACTTTTCTGATTTGTTTGTAAAAGTTTCCCGTGACTCGTGTGTCCTTCACACTTCCTGTCCTTCATCGCCCTTCATCTTCACCGTCTCATCTTCCGTTTCCTCCGTTTTCAGGCCTGATCTTCTCACGTCGACGTTACCCTTCACTGCTTTTTGTCCTTGCCTCTTTGTTCTCTTCACCAAATGATCATGCTGCTTCCGCTGCTCATCATCCTGTCGTCTTTCTTCTACAAACTCTCAGAAACATCATTTTATTGTCACTGAAAGTTAAATGTCCCTTTTAAGATCTGCTCACTTCAGCTCCTTCCTGCTCTTTATGTCACATTTGCGTCCTTTCTCCACGAGCTGCACCGACTTCATGTCACTTTTTGTCGTCTCTTTAATTCCCTCCCCCTCCTCGTCTGTCACCCTCCCCGGCTCGATTCCTTTTGAATTCTTTTTGTTCTCTCTGGCTGCTTTTCTCCGAGCTTCTGTTCATCTTCTGCTGCTTTTCATTTACAGCATCCTGTGAGACTCATCGGAGACAGAACCCGGAGTGTTTGGATCCACCGCGTGAATATTAACGAGTATCTCCACCTGTAGCGACCTCAGCACGAGGACACGAGGAGACCAAACCCGAGGGAAGTTCTGCAAACACGTGTGCTGACGACGACAGAGAGAGAGACACCATCAGACGCTCCGTGTGGAAATCGGGCTGAAAGCATCAGGAACACATCTTCCTCATCTTCATCACGAGTGTCCCCCGGTGCTGAAGAAGACCCGGTCGGAGCCGGACACTTTGGTTAGAGGCTCGTGTTTCCTCTGGTTTCACTGTAAAAGTCTGATTCTGAAGATTTTAACTCTGGAAAAGTCCCACCAAAAGTTTTGAATGATCAGAACCAGGTTCAGAAAGTTCTGGTAAAAATGAGTCCAAATTTTCTGGACCGAGTTCCACATGTTTGGATCCACTAAAAACTCTGATGCCTGCAGACGACTGGAGTTAGAAGAACCAGTCAGAACCACAGCCTGAGGACTGACACAGACCTGGTGTCTGACACAGCCCTAGTGCTGAGGTCTGACCCAGTCCTGGTGCTGAGGTCTGACCCAGTCCTGAGGTCTGTTCCAGTCATGGGTTCTATTCCAGTCATGGGGTCTGATCCAGTCCTGAGGTCCGACCCAGTCCTGAGGTCTGACCCAGTCCTGAGGTCTGTTCCAATCATGGGGTATATTCCAGTCATGTAGTCTATTCTTGTCATGGGTTCTGATACAGTTCTGAGATCTGACCCAGTTCTGAGGTCTGTTCCAATCATTGGGTCTATTCCAGTCATGGGGTCTGATCCAGTCATGGGGTCTATTCTAGTCATGGGGTCTGGTCCAGTTCTGAGATCTGACCCAGTCCTGAGGTCTGTTCCAATCATGGGGTATATTCCAGTCATGGGGTCTGATCCAGTCCTGAGGTCTGTTCCAGTCCTGAGGTATATTCCAGTCATGGGGTCTATTCTAGTTATGGGGTCTGGTCCAGTTCTGAGATCTGACCCAGTCCTGAGGTCTGTTCCAATCATTGGGTCTATTCCAGTCATGGGGTCTGATCCAGTCCTGAGGTCTGTTCCAGTCCTGAGGTATATTCCAGTCATGGGGTCTATTCTAGTTATGGGGTCTGGTCCAGTTCTGAGATCTGACCCAGTCCTGAGGTCTGTTCCAATCATTGGGTCTATTCCAGTCATGGGGTCTATTCTAGTCATGGGATCTGATCCAGTTCTGAGGTCTATTCCAGTCATGGGGTCTGATATTTGGCCCAGTCCTACTTTAAGAACCGCAGAAGACCTGAATGTTTTCCGCAGGTTTTCTGAAGACCCCTGGACTCTGCGGCCTCCACAGACCTGGTTCTGTAGAGTCATGGGCAGATATCCAGAAGTCTTCATCCTCCATCTCGGACATTATTGTGCAACATTTGCCAAAGAGTGAAATGAAGGCACCGCCCAGCAGACCTCCTGACGGGAGTGTGCAGACTGAAGGTTAATCATGTAAACTTCAGCTCACAGGATACTCTCCTGGCATGAAGACAGAGCTTCAGTCTGAGACCTGGAAGAAATCTGTCAATGAGAGGAAACCCGAGAGGGAAACACTTGAGAAGTTGATACAGAAGACAAGAAGCTAAGAGTGGAAGGTGGGACAGCGGACAGCATACTATAGTATGAGGGTTGTGTTTAATTAATACTCAGAGTTCTGACTGAGTCTCAAGAGACACGTATACAGGTAGGTATTTATTTACAAGAAGAGACTATGATCCCTGGATCCAGCTGCAGGAACAGGTACAAGGTGAGTATTTGAAAACAGGGTGGCAGATACCATTAGTCCACAGAGCAGATCTGTTGTGGCTTGATATTTCTTCTCTTGTAGGTCAGAAGTTAGTTCCAGGAATTTCAAGGTGGGTGAAGCAGACCAAGGAGAGCAGGGCAGTGGAGAGTTGAATGAGAGGCAGGATGGCCAATAGTTGTGTTTGTGTTCCTTGTAGGTTGTAGAGAGAGAAGACGTCCATGAGAAAGTCAGACTCTGGAAAACAAAACAAAACAAGGTAGAACCAGGATGACGAGGAGACTGGCAACAGGAGCTACAAGGAGGACACATGAGGAGGAGAACACAGGTTAAGTCAGAACACCAAAAGTTCTGAGCTGACACCAGGGCCGGACATGGTACCATAATTGGGACAATATTCCAGCACAGTCTCTAGATGATCCCAAGAGCCTTAAGTTCTGGAGTCTTCTCTCATCAGTAGAGTGGAGACAGTTGTGGGTAATCAGCTCCGCCCGGCCACACAGGAACTGAACAGAAAACAGTTAGATCCACAAAAACTAGAGTTCCTTCAGTTAGTCAACCAAGCAGAGACTATCTTCTGACTCCCAGTTTACCTTCTGCTGCTGCATCCTTACAGTCGATGGGGAGTCTGAGAAGTGGATGGCAGCCATCTTTGTGTGGACCCATCTCTGTCTTTGAGTCCTCCAGCCGAAGGGTTCTTTTGGAAGAGATGGGATGGAGAGGAGGTGGGAGAACAAGAAGAACTAAACTGATCCAGGGACCCAGATAGAAAATGTTCACAAAACCAGCGAAGAAACACAAAGACACAGGATCACACAAGGTAAAGGCCAGGAAACGAGTCCTGTGGGGGAAGACTCTATTAGCAGAATATTTTAGGAAAAGCTCAGAAGACAGAAAAAAGAAAAAAAATGATTTTGAAGCGATGAGAGGCAGTTTATTATCTGAAATTAATCTGTACTGAGACATGCTTCATTCTACTTGGGACCTGTCCAGGATGTCCTGCCCCTCTCAGTGACTGCTGGATGTGGACATCAGTGACCACTGTGACCCAAAAAGGAAGAAGCAGTAAAGATAATGGATGGAAAGATGGATAGATGTATCCATGGATGATGGATGGATGGATAGTTGGATGGATGATGGATGGATGGATGGATGATGGATGGATGTATCCATGGATGATGGATGGATGGATGATGGATGGATGTATCCATGGATGATGGATGAATAGATGGATGAATGGATTATGGATGGATAGATGGATAGATAATGGATGGGTGGATAGATGGATGATGGATGGATGATGATGGCTAATGGATGGATGGATGATGGATGGATGTATCCATGGATGATGGATGGATAGATGGATGAATGGATGGATAGATGGATGATGATGGATGGATGGATGATGATGGATGATGGATGGATGGAAAGATGGATGGATGTATCCATGGATGATGGATGGATGGTTGGATGGATGATGATGGATGGATGGATGATGGATGGATGCATCCATGGATGATGGATGTATCCATGGATGATGGATGTATGGATAGATGAATGGATGATGGATGGATGATGTATCCATGGATGATGGATGGATAGATGGATGAATGGATTATGGCTGGATATATGGATAGATAATGGATGGATGGATAGATGGATGATGGATGGATGATGATGGATGATGGATGGATGATGGATGAATGAAAGAGGATGGATGATGATGGATGATGATGATGGATGGATGATGGATGGATGATGATGTATGATGGATGGATGGATGATGATGGATGAATGAATGATGGATGGATGATGGATGGATGGATGGATGATGATGGATGAATGATGGCGGATGGATGATGATGGATGGACAATGATGGATGGATGGATAATAGATGGATGGATGGATGATGGATGGATTGATGATAGATGGATGATGCTGGATGGATGATGGGTGGATGAATGATGATGGATGGATGGATGATGGATGGATGATGGATGGATGGCTGGATGGATAGATGCATGGATGATGGATGGATGGATGATGAATACCGGTAGATGGAAATACAACATAAACAGAGAAACGTTGGGATAAAAAGTTTTCATTCAACCTTTATTTCGTCAGGTTAATCTCATTGAGCCTCGAGGACTCATTTACAAGAGAGACCTGTCTACAAATTAAAGAATGATGACAACAGCAGCAATAGTAGATTTTCCTTGAACAATCAACAATAGACAAACATGAGAGAGAAATATAGATTTTTCTTTTAACAATCAAAAACAGGAACATGTCTGCATTGGTTTCTGCCAGGATTCCAACAGATGAGCAGTAAAAAGTTTGCTGACCCAAAAGAACATGAGAAATGAGAAAAAGCATCTTGCTGCCTGACTTTGTGCCTGTGTACGATCGGGCCCGGAGTTTTATTTTGTTTTTCTGCAGACGTCCCCCCCAGAGACCACCGGAGTCGGGAGGATTACAACCTTACAGGCAGATTAATTGGTTTCCGTGCTGTTAATGATGAGGAGAAGGAAAACGCTCAGTGAGCTCTAATGTAGCGTTACTTTTAGAGCGATGACAGAAACGGGCCCGGCACAAACTAATGGTTCTGATGAGGACTAATGGAAAGTTGAGGAGACCAGCTTGTCCGGGGTTCTGTCTGAGAAACACTTTTCACTAATGTGCCACACACCAGCTCACACCAGGGGATGAAGATGGACTGAAACTCAGTTTGAGTTGGTCCACATGGACGGGACTTTCTGTATCCGTCCCTGCGTGTTGGACTCAGGTGGACCCGTGTGGACGGTCAGGACTCCTGCCCATTTGTCCGTCTACACCAGGGGTGCTCATTACGTAGATTGCGATCTACTGGTAGATCTCTGAGGTAGTACTGGTAGATCGCAGCATGACATAAAAAAAAAATTGTCTGTTCAGTGCCCTGAGATTACTTCTTTTGTGAATTGACGCTATGTAAATAAACTGAATTGAATTGAATCTTGGAACATCTTTACTCAGCATGCACAACAGTTTAGGTCAAAATACTATAATTTTAAAGCCATAGTACTGTACTAAAGTTCATCATTTCTTATCTGGCAACCCAACTGACATGAAAACTACAGCATTTTTCATGTAAACCAGCTTATTTTTTGTTTATTACCCCCAATAAACATTGAAAAATCACTATTGTTTCCACAGGTTGTCTTCGTGTAAACGGGGCCTTATAGTAGGTAGATCACTTTGACTTGATCATTTCAAAAATAGCTCGCATGCTGAAAAAGTCTGAACACCCCTGGTCTACACCGTCTAACACAGAGAGAGACAGGTGGTCCCTGGGGGCGGATCCCACAGCTTACAACTAAACAAGCTGATTTCTTGCATCCCATCGATGGGCAAGCAGCCCATGGTGCCTTCACTGTGTTTTCGAAAACCACTCTGTGATTCTAACCCTACAGTCGTTAGCATTCTCTGAGTCTTAAAGAAAATACTAACTTTAGTGGTTGCCTGTGATTCTTGTAGTACCTCCTCAAGTGTTCGCTGGATTTGCCCTTTCTGTAACGATTTACTAAGAGCCGAGATGGTAGTGAACATAAAGAGCAACTCCACGACCATAAAGAATTAACAGTGGTTTATTTACAGTGGATTAATAATCAATCATATTCTGCAACTCCGTTGGAAGGGACTGGAACCCTGGAGAGAAAAGACAAAGTTCAGTTTGATGGTTCTAGTCCTTGAGGATGATTCAAGACGTAATCTCTTACTTACAGCTGGAGTAAGTGGTTGTTACAGGAATATAGATCCAGTGGTTCCAGTAAGCACAGAGGAGAGGGCTCCAGGTAAAGGCACATCTATCAGTGGGCAAGTGGTGGAGGGCGAGGAACGGCTGAAGAAGTCACGAGTCCAAAGACAAACCAGGGAAGTCCATGCACAGGAGGAACACAGGAGTCAGAGCTGAAACACATGAGAACAAACAGTTTAGTCTTTACTTATCACAAGAATGGTAAAGTGGCTAAGCTACTGATTGGCAGATAATGCACCAGTGTCAGAGGGTAGTCCTCTACTGCCTTTTATACTCCTGCAGCTCATCAATAGAATGGTCCCCAGGTGTGTCTTGTTGGTGCCATCTTGTGGTTTGAAGCTGCAGGAGAAAAACTGAAACTCGCACTTTCCTAAGGATCCTTGTCATCTTTCCATCCTCCTGTCCAGTCTGCACTTCCTGCGGGCCCGTAAGTCAGAAACTGCAGCAGTTCTGCTGCCACCAGCAGCCTGTCCCCTCGCTGAAGCTCCTCAGACCTCCACCCCACCAATCCTGGGAATTGGCCTCCTCCCTGAAAGACGTTGAACAGTTAAGAATCCTCTGGTAACCCTTGTGGATCATCTAATTCAGGGGTCTGCAACCTCTACAATTGAAAGAGCCATTTCTGCCCCTTTGTTCACTGAATTAAACGTGTTCAGAGCCACAACTGGGATTCTCAACTGGTGGCCCACAAACCACTTCAAGTTTGTTGGAAGGCACTTTTCTGGACAGTAGGGGTGATTTTATAAAACTAAAAACATGTAATTATTTTTAACATTTATTGATATTTTTTACAAAAGATACTTTTCTTGTAAAGAAGGAAAAAATATATAGTTTTGCCCAGTTTCTAAAAACAAAAACAATAAACTATGCATTCTTATGTGATTTTTTAATAATAGAAAATTATGTATCCTGCTTTGAAAAAATAAGTGAGTTTTACTCCTTTTAATGTTTCTAGTACAGGTGGTTCCCGACTTACGAGCGAGTTCCGTTCCTACGAATAGCTCGTAAGACGAAACTTCGTATGTCGGAACCCGAAACACGTGTCGTTCGTAAGTCCGGATTTTTGGTCGTAAGTCGGAAAATGTATGCTAGCGCTGCGCCGAACACCCGTTTTTCAACACAAACGTACATACTGGTTCATAAACATGCACAGAACTTTGTTAACAAACGGTTAGCTAACACACTTTCATCTAAAAGCACATACCAGTGCTGTATTTTCTGTATTTTCTGTACATCTTTACTGTTCGTTAGTCTGTTTGTAAGTCCGGAACGTCATAAGTTGATGACGTCATAAGTCGGGGACAACCTGTATTCATGTATATTTGCAAAAACTGCCAAAACTAGCCATTTTAGTTATTATAACAACCAATAAACTTCAGTTTTATTTCAGTTTTGGTCAAAGCTTGAAAGAGCCGCTGCAGAGGGACCAAAGAGCCACATGTGGCTCCAGAGCCGCAGG